>CM051235.1:606187133-606341189 GCA_027917425.1 Gastrophryne carolinensis
TTTTGGGGGGGGGGTCCAATTTTGGCTTTTGGGGGGGGGGGGTCCAATTTTGGCTTTTGGGGCGGGGGTCCAATTTTGGCTTTCGGGGTGTTGACGTGGGATGTCTCGCGTGCGAGCGCTGCCGTCCTCAGCAAGCTGGAGCCGTCTCCAGGGCAACCGAGCGCCTCACACGTTGCCTCTGGCAACCGCTGCATCAGGGGAGCAGTATTACTGTAAGGGCCTTCGCTGTTATCTTTTGGGGCGCTCTCACCCACCTATTTTATGTGCAACAGACCCCCTTTCAGGGTTTGGCTTTTGTGGGGTTGATTTGCACCCCAGGGCTGTTGACTTGGGATGTCTCTCGCGTGCGAGCGCTGCGTCCTCAGCAAGCTGGCGCCCGTCTCCAGGGCAAACCGAGCGCCTCAGACACTTTGCCTCTGGCAACCGCTGCCTTAGGAAGCAGTATTGCTGTAAGGGCCTTCGCTGTTACCTTTAGGAGGCGCTCTCACCCACCTATTTTATGTGCAACAGACCCCCTTTCAAATTTTGGCTTTCGTGGGGTAAAATTTTGGCTTTGATTTGCACCCAATGAGTAAAATCCAGAGTCCGCCCAGCAAAACCGCAAAGACGTAGGCCTCTCCTACAATTGGAGCCAGTTGCCGCATTTTCAGCAGTCTACAAAGGGTTTTGGTTGAATTCATTGGGAAGTGCGTGCAGTCGCTTCCTGGCCAGTGCGCCCCCTTCTCAGATTATCTGAATAGCCGGGGTAGGAGTGCATGATCCCCAATGAAAACAGTCTAACCGTTTGCTAGAAGGTTCTGATTAAAGTGGACCAAACCCCCCCACCCCCCCCCCCCCCCCCCTCCCCCCCCCCCACAATCTTTCTAAGGCTTCTGACAACCTCACACATGGGGAAAAAGCCGCCATTGCTGTATGTGCAATAGAAGAGGGTGATTATTCCTGTAAAGTGGACCCAGCCCGCGTCTAGTCTATAGTTCTGTTTAAAGCGGAACAACACAGGAATTTGACTTTTCTCGGTTTTGTCTTTGCCGTGTTTACAGTAATCTGTATCAGGTGTCCAGCTCTCCATATTAATATCTCCATTAAAAATATACATGTCCTGTGTGAGGTGTAGTCTCATATCACCCCCTCAAAAGGTGACACGTTTCGGGGTAAGATACCCCTTAATCATAATGATTAAGGGGTATCTTACCCCAAAACGAACGTGTCTCCTTTTGACGGGGGCGAGAAAATCTGAGATGCCGTTTCAGCTTTGAGTGGCTGCAGGAGCAAATGTAAGTGCTGACAATGATTCAGCATCATGCCTGCAGATGGGGCAAGTGAGTTAGGGGAGTTTTCCCCAAATGTCTCAGGCTCTTGGTCCGGTTTAAAGCGGACCTTCACCTGAATATACGCATATCTTATGTTTCCCCGCCATGTACATACTGATTGCTCACATTAAAAATCATCCTTCCTGCATTCTGCGGCATGTTATGAGCCTTTAAACATCCAAGATGGCGGCTCATGGAGCATCAGGCAGTCTGCAAACAGGAAGTGTCTGACTGTGTCGCTCTGCATTCTGGATTGCTGACCTTTCCCTGACCCCAGCACTTGCTGTCTGTACAAAGCACAGCTATAACCACGCCCCCTGCACTTTTCACCCCTCTCCTCCATTATGTGATGCTTGATTCAAGATGGCGTATCCTAGAGTCCTGAACAGTGTTGCAGCACAGTGGGAATAAGTAATTGACTAAAATCTTAAAATATATTAATTTTAGATGCTGGGGAATAGTTTTAAGGGTTTGGGATTTTCATTAAATGATGCTGAAGGTCCGGTTTAAGTGTTGCAGTCTGGATGCTCCTTTCTTAAACCGGACCCTTTACCATGATTTATTGAAAAGCCCAAACCCTTAAAAAAAACTATTCCCAGCATCTAAAGTTAATATATTTCAAGTTTTTAGTCACTTATTATTCTTTCCCCCACTGGGCTGCAACTCTGTTCAGGACTCTAGGATACGGGTGCCGCCATCTTGCCTCAGAATCATCACACTTACTGAAGAGAGGAGAGTGGGGGTTATAGCTGTGCTTTGCTCAGACAGAACAGAGCTGGGGTCAGGAAAAAGGTCAGCAATCCAAAATACAGAGCAGCACAGTCAGAAGGCACTTCCTGTTTGCAGGCTGCCTGATGTTCCATGAGCCGCCATCTTGGATGTTTAAAGGCTCATAACATGCAGTAGATGCAGGTAGGATGATTTTTTATGTGAGCAATCTGTATGTACAGGGTGGGGGAAACATATAAGATGGACTCTTATTCAGAGTGAAGGTCAGCTTTAAAGCAAAACACATCTGACTATTCGGGTTTTGTTCTGAACCCCCGGGGCATGCTGATGTGTGATCGTCAGTAACGGCTCACTTCTTCTTCTGGGTCCAGCAGCTCTCGACCAGTCAGAACCGTTTGCCTACACGCCCTCCTTTTGACTTGTATATTGGGAATTTTTTATGTGCATGTTTGGCGTCTTATCCTCTTGTTCTCATTTGTTATAGTTGTAAACAGCGCCCCTCAGGATCAGCCGGACGTCAGTGCGGTGTTATCGGCTTACACCCAGCAGGGAGATCCGGCTCTCTATGAGGACTATTACAGCGGCCTGAAGAGATTTGTGGAGTCAGTGTTGGACTGTCACCGGGCCGAGTTGTCTCAGCTCTTCTACCCGTTGTTCGTGCACATGTATCTGGAGCTCGTCTACAACCAGCATGAGAGCAAAGCCAAGTCCTTCTTTGAAAAGTGAGCAATTACTACATCGGGTGAATGCTGAGCATGTCTGTCAGAGGGCTGGGGATTACAGTTGGAGGATTTTCTCCTGTCCAAGTTTAATGCCGCCAACTAATTCTAGGAGTGCGATCCTTTCTTTAAGGGCCACAAACAGGCCAGGTATTGCAGATCTTCACACAGATGCATGTAATTGGTGCACGTATAGAGCTGGCTGTGTGGACATTTACAAAACTTGACCCATTGAGCTGCTACTTGAAGAGTTGGGTAGCGTACTTGCATATTGGGCAGCCATGGGCCTAGTGATACTGAAGCTAGGGGTTTGAATTGGCAAGAATCTGACGATACGATATGTATCGCAATACAATCTCTCCCGGTTCTGTCTCAGATGATACATTACGATTTTTTTTATGAATATAGCTTTGGAAAATGTATCTACACATCAATACAACATTCACACATACATAACGCAGGGCGACTATTGCAGGATCTCATTGTTGTCACAGAGCTGCTGAATAACAGGCTCTTGTGCGGTGCGCTGCTAACTAGTGGTCAGGATTAAATGTTACTTATAAATAGTTTATGAAAGATCGTTTCGAACATATTTTGAATCGATACTAGTATTGTCTAATGAAATATCGCAATATTTGACAGAATTGTTTTTTCTGACACGCCTAACTGAAGCACCCTTGTCACCGGAGTTTGCAGGTTTGATTCAATTTGATTGTTGGGGATTAGGCCCAATCCCCTATATTCCCTAGACCCAGCTTTCCCACCACACCTCACCAGAGTTCTTTAAAACATAATTATTTGAGTCTGATAATAAGACAGGATCCATTCTGATCCAGACATACTATTATTTCAGCATTGTTACAAACATTATTAGAAAACATACAAATGGATAAAAAGTTGACAGTAGCAACTGAAGGTATTCACTAATTGTTTGTATACACAGCTATATCACGCTGAACCAATATGATCAGTTTCATTTATCTTACTGGTATGTCGATCAAAGCAGTCAGGGCAAACATGTTTCGCCAATAATGGCTTCCTCAGTGCCCTAATGCATCAAAAATATAAGATATAAAGTATATATTTTTGTTTGCATTATTGCTCATTACATTAGACACCATCTCAAAGAATAGACTATCTAAGCATAATATTTCTGATATTAGCTTTACCCTTTTCCCACATGAATTAATTATTGTATTTACAGTTCACAATTGTTGTTCTGATCTGCGTTAATATTAAGGGTATTGTGCTGGAATTACAGAACCCACCTGATTTGTACCAGTATATGTGCGATGGTTAATCCCAGGTGAAGAAGTTCATTTAATGTACTGGTGTATGAGGCTCGCTGTAGTTTTGCTACATCAACCTATGATTGAGTTACTCAATTAATATCCAAGATAATGAAAATTTGTAGAATCATTGAAAAAAGCCCACTAAGGGAATTATGTTTTATATTCCTACTGCCTGTGTCTCTTATAAGATGCGCTGGTATATACCATCTTTCTGAGCAGGATTAAAGTTTGAGTGGGACGTTATTCATTGGGTGAATCCACATCAATTCCTGTAAATTGGAGGATTTCATATAAGTGTCATGACAAAACGCTATCCTGATATAAGTAAATGTCTAGAGACTCAAATGACCTTCTCTATACCGCAGCAGTAGCAGAGTACGTAGCAGCGCTATCCCTCTATTGTGATTCTGGAATGCGGCTGATCTCGTTGCTCCCGCTCTATGTGCGGGCAGCTTGTGTATGAGCCGATGCGCGCTGTATTTGATTGACTGAAGTGCTCTTGAGCCCTTTCGAGATCATTACTTCCATTGCACATACTTCTTATTCTAAGCCTCCCAGGTTTGCCAGTTCACTCCCTAAGGATACACAGTGCAAGAAAATCCCATCGCCCAGACCCAAAAGATTAATAGGCAGAGTGTGAAAAAAAAATGTAGGGAGGCGCTCTCATCTCATACATTGATCAAAAAATAATTTTAATAATTGCATATTTATAATCACTACATACAATGCACTCAACATATTGAAATCCCTTAAACACATAAATCTAATAACACACAGGACAAACCAACATAAAGGTAGGCGATGGAGAGTCTCGCCACACTAATTGATATCAAATGCCTAAATATATGGGCTAAATCATTCAACCTAGTGTTTCAACAGTGCAACTAAACTTGCCTAGGATCACTAAAATCTATAAAGTGCAAGTGCTACCAGTCAAACAATCAAGAATTAATATTCCCAACCATATCAACTTATAAAAACATATAAACATATCAATGTACTCTATTCACTAATTAAAGAATATGAAAATATAATTACCTTTATATATTAGGTATCCCAAAGGGGAACCACTGATGTATATCACAATACCAATCCAGAAATTAAATCACTAATCTATCACAAAAAACATCACCAGAAATAAAGCCAAGGTATCACGAAAATAACGTGTGAAATTTCCCCACGGCACCAGGAGCCACGCGTTCTGTGGGCACATCACCCACTTCATCAGGCTGATAATAGGTAGAGTGTGGACCTTCCCCAAACCCACAATTAGGGGAGTGTACAATGGACAGACTATGAAATGATCCCTCAACCCCCAGACCCGCTATTAAAGTGGACTGCGTAATAGCCATAGCGGGCATTGTGGTTTGCATGCTTATTCATTTAAGAAATAAAATTATACTGTTGGTCTACTTTACTGAATGTGTTTTTGTCTTCCCCAGGTTCCATGGTGACCAGGAATGCTACTATGAGGACGATCTCCGTATACTAGCCAGTCTCACAAAGAAGGAACACATGAAAGGAAATGAGACCATGCTGGACTTCCGAACGAGCAAGTTTGTGCTGCGGATATCCCGGGACTCCTACCAGCTGCTGAAACGCCACCTCCAGGAAAGGCAGAACAACCAGATCTGGAGTATAGTGCAGGAGCATCTGTACATCGATATATTTGATGGCATGCCACGTAGCAAACAGCAGATAGACGCCATGGTGGGCAGCCTGTGTGGTGAGGCCAAGCGCGAGGCTAACAAAGCCAAGGTGCGTACCGTTGTGGCAGTTATGGGCGTACACCCCTTCAATGGAATGGTCCTAGTTTAAAAGGGACTGTCTGGGCATTGGCTATAAGGCAGAAAACCGCTCACCTGTCTGTTCCCTAGTGCTGCCCCTCCAAATTTAGCCCTCTTAACTTTCAAACCTAACCTGTGGGTGGCTCTCGGGCAGCCAGTGGTCCCACAGTTGTCTGACCACAGCAGAGCATGCTCATGACTTATAAAACTGCTCCCCGACATGCCCTTCCCAGCTCGGCTGCAACCCAGAAATTGAAGTCAAGAAATCAGTATAACGTGAATACTTAAAAAATCACCTCAATCTCAGATAAGATGTAAATACTTCATTTTACACTGTTCCCAATGGAGTGTCTGGACAGGAACTTGAATAACTCATCTTTCCTTTGATGTTCTAGGTGTTCTTCGGTCTTCTAAAAGAACCGGAGATTGAAGTCCCGTTGGACGATGAAGATGAGGAAGGTGAAAATGAGGAGGGGAAGCCGAAGAAAAAGAAGCCAAAAAAAGATAGCATCGGGTCAAAAAGCAAAAAACAGGACCCAAACGCTCCCCCTCAGAACAGGTATGGAAGTGGTACTTTTAACTCCTGGGTATTAAGCTGGTTCTATTGAATTACTGGCATGGTTTACTAGTATTGGGTATAAGCCCATTTTCCTCCAGAAGAATCTTGCACAAATTTTAGCAAAGTACCATTCTGTTTTACAGGAGAGGATGGCTCCACTGTTTTCTCAGCTAATCTAAACTGGAACAGCTTATGGCCATAGCAATTACGTTGTGTGGATGCTTTTACCCATCATGTAATGCATCGGAAAGATATTAGAAGGTTGTTGCTACAGTACAGCACAGAGGACAAGCAATTATGTGAGCAGTTGTCCCCTGTAAAGGTGGAATGGTACTTTCAAACACTTTTTTCCTGTCAAGAGAAGGTAACGGGAAAGCAGCGGGATTCTCCCGCGCCTTCCCCCAAGGGTGACTAGGCATTCTAATGTTTACAGATTTGTATAAGTAGACTTAAAGTGGACCAAAACCCAGGATTTTGACTATCCTGGGTTTTGGTCCTAACCCCCAGATCGCCAAAGTTAAATCACCTCTTCCCGGTCCTGCGGCGCATGTACGGACGCTCGTTGAATCGGCGCGCTCTGAGCCGCTGAAGTTGTCGGGTAAATTAACATTATTTAAAGACAGACACGCACACGTTTTCTTACTTATCTATAGGCCAGCTTGTCCTTCGTGGGCACGTGTGGGGTGTGCCCCTCTCTCAGCTTTGACCTTGGATCGTTTATTTTATAGCTTTACAGAGAAGCCATATACAGACATACTGTGTTGGAGCCAATCACTGGATGAGTCTTAAACTACGTACATCAGCATCTCATATCAGCCTTTACATGTAACTGTGTTACAGTCCATATATAGAGAAATGCCTATCACAACCGAATGCACACATTACATCATACATTGATTGGGACAACTGTTCATCTCCCTTGCTGGTCTGTAAGACGAATGCTAACTATATATAGGCACTGGAGCTGACCTAAAATACATATCCATATAATTCAATTGAACTGAAACTAGATAAGTTCAAATATGCAGTTTTCAGTAGATTTTGGTCAAACTTATAATTTCCTTCACAAAGTCACGTCTAAGCCTTAGTCTAAGGCCAGTGGCTCCGAGCGTGCTGGCGGCGGGTTTCCTCTAACAGGAAGCGTGCCCATGCCGGCCATTCACAAATGCCTGGCGCGGGCACCCGCCCTGCTAGAGGGATAGAGGCGATGTGGTGTTGGACCGGGAGGCAAGGTAAGTGTATGGGGCGATCCAGGGGATTTCACACATCGGGGCACAGTCCTCTGTGCAGGTCACTTCTGCTCAATGTAGGAGATCCCATGGTGCACGTGTGGGCTCTTCTCCAAGCCGCTTTTTGCTGAGCGTATTGATGTGACATGGAAAGCTGATTGGATGAGAAAAGACAGACCTCTTCCCTTGGCCTCTTCCCTTGGCCTCTTCCCTTGGCCTCTTCCCTTGGCCTCTTCCCTTGGCCTCTTCCCTTGGCCTCTTCCCTTGGCCTCTTCCCTTGGCCTCTTCCCTCCACAGACAGACCTCTTCCCTTGGCCTCTTCCCTCCACAGACAGACCTCTTCCCTTGGCCTCTTCCCTCCACAGACAGACCTCTTCCCTTGGCCTCTTCCCTCCAACAGTGCGATGGCCATTCGGACAGTCCTGATGTGGGAACACGCTTCAGCTGGAGTGATGCCCACGCTTGTGCAGTGGGATCGACTAAAAGTTTTCACACATGGGGCATCCCAATTTGGGAGGGAGACCACTGACCCTAGAGTCCTAAGCAAGAGTAAACCTGGAACAGTAGAACTCTAGAGCTGACCCTCTGTAATTCCCACACAATTGGACGTGCACAAAATAGTAACAATTCAATCAAATTTATTTAGTACCAGTATACATGCAATGCATAAGACATATAAAACACACAACTAACATATAAGACAAATATTAAAAACAAAGCAACTTAAAGGGGATGAGAGCCGTGGCTAATTAATGGAGAATAATTGATCAATTAATCACAGCCAGATCAATCATGAGAATGCATATTGTACTGGCAGACGTAAATTGAAAGTGCTGGTGCTTATAGTAAAAATTAAGTTTAATGAGGTGAGAAGACTAAGCACAGTATTTGTGCCCAAACAGTAGCAGCAAAGAGTGTTAGAGAGAGGAGCGGTGTGCACTAATGACCTTGTGCGATAATACCAGTGCAAAGTGCCGTGTGCTAAAGTGCCGGTCAGAGAAAAGGGTCTTTTAAAAAAGTGCTTAGTGTGCGTCTGTCAGTTCAAGTTGCATAATACAGCCAATTGTAAATGTAATAAAGGGCCCCCTTCCTCCCCACTTACCTCACCGACGCATTGCGTGGTCCGCTAACCACTTTGCCAGGGTGTCCGGTCTGTGCATATCCTTCTGTGTTATTAGTTTATCTATACCTGGACCAGGACTCCTGCGACGGCTGATCAAGTAACCTTGGGGCATCTGAATTTGGGGGGGGTGCTGTTATTGCCACGTAATGACACAATCTTTTCAAAATGAGTAGAACTGTGTTCTGCAAGAGTTAAAGCGTGTAATGCCTTGTTTAGGATCCCTCTTCCAGAACTGAAGGATTCTGACAAACTGGATAAAATTATCTGCATGAAAGAAGCAGCGAAACGCGTCCGCCTCGGTCCTGATTCGTTGCCGTCCATTTGTTTTTACACCTTCCTTAATGCCTATCAGGTATGCGACTCTTGCACGTGCTGGGAGTTATTTGCATGACGAATGCGGCATGTGACTACATTGTTCGTGCTTTGTGCAGGGTCTGACGGCGTTGGATATTACCGATGATTCCAGCTTGGCCGCAGGAGGTTTTGCGGATTCAACGGTGCGTGTGTGGAGTCTAACGCCAAAAAAGCTCAGGAGCGTTAAAAGCACAGCTGGTAAGACGTGTGTACTATAGCGAGTCTTGATGTACAAACCTATGTTCTGTCCTCTGTCAAGGGGTGTACAAGGTACAACAGCACATATTAACTGTCAGAGAACCGCGGGTCACGAGATCCCACTATCGGGGACCTCCGGACATGCAACCCGCTTTCCCCATCCCCCGTCCATTTGACTACCAGCCCAAAGCCTGCGGACACAGATTCTTGGCTAAGGCAAAAAGATCGCTCAAGTTAAATAAAGGTTTTAATGCAATGAGCGCACACTAGGCAGTGATAACAAACATTTGGCTATAATGGAATATGAATCAATACAAATGCTGTTCTGAGTAGTGGGTTACATGTTTCAGTGAGTTACAGAGATATATAATAGTCAGTTACCTTAATGAGCAGTTGTAGAGTGGTGATGAAGAGCTTCCACAAGGGGTATGTCAAGATCTTACAGATGGTTTGGACACCTCCAGCATGCTGCCGCACGACCCCATCCAGAGAAGTGACAGCCTGGCCCAGAGTTACCCCTCTTTATGCCTCTGGACCCTTTCCCTTCCCTCCCTTCTGTGGGATGGATTGTCACCTCCAACCGTTGTGTAGGCTGCTTTAGCCCCTAAAACCCTTTAGGGATATAACTTTGAGCAGGGGGGTCGTATGGCTTTGAATACGGCATCAAAAGATTGTGCTAGATGCTGGGCATCAGATGAGTCCAAAAATGGGGTCCTTAAATGGGTCAGAACCTTAGATCTCCGTTTCTCTAGATTTCCCTTGTCGCAGGGCCCAAAGAAACCTACCTCTACATGTGAGCTGGTTCTGTACCTGGCTTGGTGCTGGGACACATGGTGGCCCAGCTACGGTCCGATTTGTGTTGATGCCGCTGCTCTGCAGCTCTCATTTTTGATGTGACGGGTTGACAGCCAGGGGTCATACCATCTTCAGACGAATCGGGGCCTTCCCAGGCTGGAGGTGTGAGAGATTCGGCAGTGAGTCTGTGATCTCATAACTGCTAATTCTCCTTTCTGTGGGAGATTAGGTCCTGTGCATATTTGACTAGGAAGCCATAAGTAGACCAACACCCAGGATTTTCACTATCCTGGGTGTTAGTCCACTTCTGCGGGGCACCCCGATCGCCCCACTGTGTGAAACCCCCCAGAAAGCACCAAAAAACGTACCTACCGCCGACGGACAAGCTGAGGCCGCCACACGCGTCCCTCTTACAGGGTGCGTGCCCGCGCCGGCCATCTGTGAATGCCTCTGCTAGAGGGACGCGCGAGAGGCGGCCTGCGCATGCACCGTTGGGAATGGGAGAAGGTAAGGTTTGTGGGTGTCCTGGGGGGGTCACACAGCGGGGCATCCCGATTTCGGATGCCCCGCGGGGAGGGAGCTGATCAGCCCGGAAATCTTAGATTCCCAGGCTGATCAGCAGTGGGTGTTGGTCCACTTTAACGGGGAACTCCGGACTTGTATCTGGGGTTTTCACATTTGAACTGGATCGTTTTCTTCACAAAAGGGTGACATGTGCTTCGTACACAGAATCTTAAAGGGGAATGCCAGGCATCAGCGATGAAATGAAATTTATTTGCCCTATTCCTCATTCTCCTTTTCCTTGTTCCCACGGCACATGCCTGGGCCCCATTCACAAATGCCCGGCGCGGAAATGCAGCATGGGATCGACTGAAAAGGGGATTGCATTGGGTGACCCTCAGGGTTTTACACAGTGGGGGGTTGTGGCCGTCCTAAAGGCAGATGTGACCAGCGAACGGCCCCGGGCAGCGTGGGGACTCTGATCTGCTAAGGTAAGATCCTGAGCTGGGGACAAAGGTGAGTATAGTTGTTTTTTGAAATGCCTAGACAATGACTTACATTCTGCAGACAGGAACATAAACTCTACTCCCCTTCTATTCCCAGCATGCAATCACTGCTAGTCTGGTGCTCACACTTACTGGACTGCCTGATCCAGTCCTGTGCCACTGCTGCCATTGTCAAGCTGATGTTGTCCATTCAATAACGATGGACCTCCCAATGCCATTTGTCACAGAAAACATGGAATGCCCCGCTGTATTCCAGTTAATGGAGGAGGCGTGTCATATTTCCTATTACAAGAGGGCAGTACATCAGGTGTTGAATGGACAAGATCTGTTGTGGATGGTGGCGCATGACTGGATCAGGCAATCTGGTCGCTCTAGAAGCAATTGACTGCGCACAATAAAAGGTGAGTATTTTGTTCCTGTCTGTGGAGTCTTAAAACCAGAAATCCATTTAAACACCACTCTGCCTTGGGGCATCCCAGTTTGGAATACCTTTACGGTTAAAGGTCCTTAGGAAGCCTGACCCGAGCATTAAGCCCTTTATGGTGGGGGCAGGAAGCACCCCTAAGTGAAGAAATTCTGCTATTGTATAAGGTGTATACAAGATGGATGCAGCTCTGCTAGGCAAGTATCTAATTCAGGCCTCACTGTTGGGGAGGGGTTAGGTTGACATCCCTGTAAACTGAGGCTGAAAATTAAATATTCTAAGTATGTCACACACCCCGCTTCAAGAATCCATAACATGTGGGTAGTATCGACCTGAAGAGGGCGTTCCTGCAGAGATGATAGCAAAAAGCCCCTCCCTGATCCATAAATACCTGGGACCTCCCACTCATCACCCAGTTTTCCATCTCTGCAGACGGCGAGCAAGTCAGAAGATGATGGCACCTCCTTGCACAGGGGGATTTTCAGGTAGCCGGGGTAACTCCCGGCCTGTTATTGGATTATTTCCGCTCGGACCCCATTTTTTTTTCCCCGGATTGACCTTTACATGCCTCCACAGTCTCGGCTGCTGGCCCGAGCGAGGGTATATCGGCACCTCTGGTGCTTAGGAGCAGAGCTTCACCGTGAGACCCTAAATAAGAGGGTAGGCGGTCACACCGGGTAGGTGATCCCGGTTTGGGATGCCCCGTCCCTGGATACTGCCCCTGGGGGGTCCTTCCACATTCTCCCTTGTACAATGGGGTTGGGGGGGTCTCTCTCTTAGGGTTAGTCCTTATTTTCTGTTTTGTGTGGTGTTTCCTCACTTTATTCTGTGTCTGTGTGTATTTTATTTTTTGTGTGTTTTACTTTTTGTGTGCGGCGCCGCGGCCGCCATTACAGCCGGGCGCCGGTATGTTCGTTTTTTGTGAGGGGATTTGTTTCCCCTCACGTTCTTCAGGGGGGCGGGGCTGGCACTCGGCGCACTGCCGCGGCCAGCCCCCGTTCTCTGTGCCTCCCGCAGCGAGCGGGGCGGGTGCCCCGCAGGTCTGCGCGGATGCACCCGTTGCTGTCTTAGTCCGGCGCCGCGGGTTCTTGGCGGCGCCGGTTTCTGAAGGGGCAGTGTGTGAGGGAGCTTCTCCCTCGCTTCTGCTTCAGGGGGGGGGCGGGGCCGGGCGTTCGGCGCGTCGCCGCGGCTCCGCCCCCTCTGTTCAGGCGCCGATGCGGAGCTGGTTGCTCCTTGATGGTGGAGGAAAGGGGCAGAGCTGGATATTAGCGCGGGCTGCGCTGACCACGCCCCAATCTCGGCCTGCTTCTCCCCTCACGAACGCTGCACGGTCGCCATTATCCTGATTCCTAAGGATCGGTGAGTGGCCCTGTGGGCCCTATCTATTTATTTGTCTCTGTAGCATTTATTGTCATTTATGGGGTTTTCTGTCTTTTAGGGATACGGATGTTACTCAGGAGGATCATCATTAGTATTTAGAGGGTCTCTCCTGGTCCTGGGTCCCTGGGTTCATTTTTATCATAAATCCTCCCACTCGGGACATTAAAGGGGCATCCCGGGTTGCTTACTGGCGTAATTCCCTGGGTCTTAGCGACCACTAAAATTTCACCTTATGGAGACATCCCCGGATACTGGGCTAGGGACCCCTTCGGGGCATCCCCGGAAGTGTATGTTGTGTGGAGTATCCATTACTGGGGACGATGTACTTCTGTGTATTCCTTGTGCACAGCAAACTATTGCGCGGCAGTCCGTACCCCAGGCGTCTGGGTCAGCGCCGCCGGCCGATTCATCTCCCCCTCCCGCCTTGACGCGTGCTCCGTGTGACGTCGTCATGGGCAGGGACCTGCAATCTGAGATGTGCGCCAGATTGGCCAACCTTGAGAAAATTGTTTCCAGCTCGGTCGCCCGTAAGGCTCCGGCTAAAAGAAAGCATTTGTCGCCGGTTCCGCCGGTGGATGACTTTGATGACGTTAATAATCTGGATTGGTCTGATTATTCCCCGCTAGAGGAAGGGGAGGTTTATGAGGGTTCAGATGTTTCGGACGATGAGTTGTCTGCTGGCGCTGATGCCGAGCCTGGTGACTTAGGGAGATCCTTGGATTCTTCTCACGCTCTGGCTCTGATGTTGGAGGTTCTGAATATTTCCCCTCCCGAGGAGGCGTCACAGCAGAAGGGTGAATTGTTTGAGGAATCCAGGCCGCGCTTGGAGTTTCCTACGCAACGACATTTTGACAAAATTATTGATAAGGAATGGGATAGGCCGGCTCGGCTCCCTGGCATCCCTCAGGGGTGGGATAGGAAATATCCTTTCCCTTCGGAAGCGGTTAAGCGCTGGGCATCTCCCCCCGAGGTGGATGCACCGGTTTTGGGGTTGTCTAACTCCTCGGTTTTAAATAGACCTGATTGTTCCACCCTCAAGGATGGAGAGGATAAACGTATTGACCAGATGGCTTGTCATGGCTTTACTAGCATTGGGTCGGCCATTCGGCCTGTGTGCGCTTCGGAACTTATGGTGTTGGCTGCCAGGTCTGTGGTCAGGGACCTGTTGACTTCTTCCGGGCTTAGTCCTGGTAGTACCGAGTTCCATAGCCTTAAACGGTGTGAGCTGTTTTTATCCTTTGTGTTAACAGCCTTGGATGACACTTTGATGATGTGTGGTAGAACGTCGGCTTTGCTGGTGACTATTCGGCGGTCAGTGTGGCTGCGCCAGTGGGCGGCTGATTTTATGTCCAAAAAGTCACTAACGGCTCTACCTTTTGTTGGACTACGGCTTTTTGGAGAGACATTGGACTCTGTTACCAAGGGTGGTAGGTTACCTCAACGCAAGAAACAGCGCCGTCCCTTTCGGGGGGCGCCTTCCTTTACCCCTTCCTTTCGTGGGGCCAGATCTGGCAGGGGTTTTGCATTCCCCTCTTCCAGAGGAGATTCTGGGAGCAGGGGCAGAGGACGTGCCCGTCCAGGATACAGTTGGGGCTCTAAGCCCAAGCCGGCTCCTAAGCCGGCTCAGCAATGAGGGGGCGCCCTCACCCATGAGGGTGGGGGGACGGCTGCGACACTTCTCCCAGATCTGGGATCAAGAAGTCTCGGACAGATGGATCCGGGAAGTGGTGTCTTCCGGTTACAAGCTAGAGTTCGAGCTCCACCCCCCCTCCAGATTTTTCAGGTCTCGGATGCCTTTGGAGCCTCTGGCGGCGCAGGGGCTCCTGGTGGCAGTGGAGAATCTTCTGGATATGGCTGTCATTTGCCCAGTGCCTCCTTCAGATCGGGGCAGGGGTTTTTATTCCAATCTGTTCACTGTGCCCAAGAAGGACGGATCGGTCCGACCCATCTTGGATCTGAAGTTTCTCAACAGGTTCATCCGGCCGCGGAAATTCCGCATGGAAACGCTGCGCTCGGCTATTCACTCCCTTCGTCAGGGAGACTTTCTGACGTCCATAGACATCAAGGATGCTTATCTACACGTTCCGGTTTTTCCAGCACACCAGAGGTTTCTCAGGTTCGTGGTGGAGGATCGGCACTTTCAGTTTGTGGCACTCCCTTTCGGTCTCACCTCAGCACCTCGGGTGTTCACCAAGGTGCTAGCGGGGGTGATGGCTTTGCTCAGAGTTCAGGGTATCCGCATTGTGCCCTATTTGGACGATCTACTGATCATGGCCTCTTCCTTCAACCAAGCGGAGTTGGACACCAGTGTGGTGGTGTCCACTCTGGAGAGGTTCGGTTGGGTGATCAACCACCCCAAGTCTTCTCTTTCTCCGTCCAGAATTCTGACCTTTCTGGGAATGTCTCTGGACACATCGCAGGCCAGGGTGTTTCTGCCCCAGGCCAAGATTCTTTTGATTCAGGAGTTAGTTCGGCTTCTCTTGTTGGCCCCTCATCCGACCATTCGGCTCGGGATGAGGCTGGTGGGGCTAATGGTGGCCTCATTCGAGGCAGTTCCCTTTGCGCAGTTCCATACGAGGACGCTTCAGCTTCATCTGTTGAAGGTTTGGGACAAGTCTCCGCTTTCGTTGGATCAGTCCTTCCGGGTGACTCCCCGAGTTCGTCGATCCCTACAATGGTGGCTGGGGTCGGTCAATCTGTTGAAGGGCAGATCTTTTCTAGCACCGTGTTGGGAAATGGTCACCACGGATGCCAGTCTGTCAGGTTGGGGGGGTGTTTGGAAGGACCTCCAGTGTCAGGGTCTGTGGGGCCCCCAGGAGGCTCACGAACCCATCAATGTTCTGGAGTTGAGAGCCATCAGGTTGGTTCTGTTTCGCTTGACTCATCAGTTGCGAGGCCTGCCAGTTCAGGTCCGGTCGGACAACCGGACGGCGGTTGCTTACATCAATCACCAGGGGGGGACTCGCAGCAGGAGTGCTCTCAGGGAGGTGTCTTTGATTCTGGACTGGGCGGAGAGCCACGTTCCGTGTATCTCAGCAGTCTACATTCCGGGAGTGGAGAACACAGAAGCGGACTCTCTGAGCAGGGCCTCCTCTCGTCAGGGGGAGTGGTCTCTCAGTCCCAAGGTGTTTCGTTCTGTGTGTCTCAGGTGGGGGTTCCCAGCGGTGGACCTCTTTGCCTCTCGTCACAATCACAAGCTTCCAGTCTTTGTATCTCTATCGCAGGATCCTCTGGCTCTAGCAGTGGATGCCATGTCTCTGAACTGGAGGGATCTGGGGTTTCTTTGCCTGTTCCCTCCGTTCCCACTGCTAGCCAGAGTGGTGCGCAAACTGGCCTTGGAAGGCGCGTCGGCGATTCTGGTGGCCCCAAGGTGGCCAAGGCGCGTTTGGTTCGCAGATTTTGTAAGGCTGGCAGAAGATCAGTTCGCCCTGCCTCTGCTGCCGGACCTGCTCACCCAGGGTCGGCTACGCTATCCCAATTTACCATCGCTGGCTTTGACGGCGTGGCTGCTGAAACCGCCATCTTGAGGGAAGAAGGTCTTTCTGACGCGGTGATTCAGACTCTTATCAGCGCCAGGAAGCGGTCTTCCTCTTCTGTTTACTACAGGACCTGGAGGTCCTATATTGATTGGTGTGAAGGCAGGTCCTTCTCTTGTCGAGAGTTCTCCATTCCTAGAATTCTGGAGTTTCTTCAACATGGTTTAGATCTGGGGCTCCAAATTAGTACCTTGAAGGGGCAGGTCTCTGCCCTGGCGGTGTTCTTCCAAAGGTCCTTTGCACTTCATCCTTTAGTCAGGACCTTTTTCCAAGGAGTTGCGCATGTACGTCCGCCTAGGAAGCCCTTTGTTCCAGTTTGGGATTTGAACCTGGTTCTTTCTGCTCTTCAGGGTCCTCCGTTTGAGCCCTTGAATGAGGTTGCCTTGTCTTCTCTTACTCAAAAGGTGGCCTTTTTGGTGGCTATCACTTCGGTTAGGCGTGTTTCTGAGTTGGCAGCTTTATCCATTAAAGCTCCATACTTTGAGAGGCATCAGGACAAGGTTGTCTTTCGTTTCAAGCCGGATTTTCTTCCTAAGGTGGTCTCGGCTTTTCATCTGAATCAGGACATTGTTCTGCCTTCTCTATGCCCTAATCCTAGCAACGACAAGGAAAGGGCGTTGCATTCCTTGGATGTAGTTCGTGTTGTGGAATATTATCTGGAGGTTACGTCTTCCTTTCGCAAGACGGACGCCTTTTTTGTGGTGCCCTCCGGGCCTAGGAAAGGTTTGGCTCCTGCCAAATCTTCCATTAGTAAATGGATTCGTCAGGCCATCATTGGGGCCTATTCTGCCAAGGGGAGGAGTCCCCCTTTTCGTGTTACTGCTCATTCTACTCGTGCAGTTGGTGCGTCCTGGGCTTTTCAGCACCAGGCTTCTGTTGAGCAAGTTTGTAAGGCCGCTACCTGGTCTTCTGTTCACACTTTTTCCAAGTTTTACAAGGTTGATGTTTGGGCGTCAGCGGATGCTGTTTTTGGCCGCAAAGTTTTGCAGGCTGCAGTGGTTTGAAGTTGTGCATTGTTGCCTATTTTTGGATCCCCGCCCTTGTTATGGACACTGCTATTGGATGTCCCACATGTTATGGATTCTTGAAGCGGGGTGTGTGACATACTTAGAATAATACCATTTTGTGAATACTCACCTTGTAAAATGGGTATTATAAGTATGTCACACACCCCGCTTCACCCGCCCTTTCTGTATTCAGGATCCTCTTTATTGTGAACTTTGCGTGGTTGTGGTTTATATTTGCCTCTTCCTGGTCCCTTACCTTACTGCTTCTGTATACTGGGTGATGAGTGGGAGGTCCCAGGTATTTATGGATCAGGGAGGGGCTTTCTTTTGCTATCATCTCTGCAGGAACGCCCTCTTCAGGTCGATACTACCCACATGTTATGGATTCTTGAAGCGGGGTGTGTGACATACTTATAATACCCATTTTACAAGGTGAGTATTCACAAAATGGTATTACAATTAGTATTTTAGTTCTAGCCACCTGTATGTCTCTACCACATTCTCAGTGTGTGGAGGGGTTTTCACCCCTCCCTCCTCACATGACTATCGCTAAAGAATGCTATGTCTGCTTAATGAGAAACAGATGTGCTTCATGTCTGAGCTATACCTTCCATATGTCTGTATATGTTTGAAATATGCAATAGAAGTCGGACCTGTGTCCAGGCATCCATTCAGGATGGTCATTTAAGCTCTTATGTCTAAAACTGTATGTAGCGATAACCTTTATCGCCGGAGGGCTTCCCCGCCAGAGACGTCCTTTTCCCAATGGTGAGAGGTGCTGCAGGAATCCTAGAGTCATCCGTGAGGAACCAGGAACAGCCCTTACAAGGGCTAGTGAATTGTAATATAGCGTTTCCCCTAATAAGAGACAGAACTCAGTATTGAGGGTGAAGATGAACTGAACTTTTAGTGCCACCCTGTGCCTTATATGCAAGGCTCCATGCAAGGGGACCTCCCCCATGGACCTGATGGAGAACTGCATGACAAACCCACAGACCAATGGGAGCAGGGCACACAATCCCTCAACTCTGCCGGCAACACAGTAGAACAATAGCAGTCTGTAGCACAATCAGTAGAACAATAGCAGTCTGTAACACAATCAGTAGAACAATAGCAGTCTGTAACACAATCAGTAGAACAATAGCAGTCTGTAACACAATCAGTAGAACAATAGCAGTCTGTAACACAATCAGTAGAACAATAGCAGTCTGTAACACAATCAGTAGAACAATAGCAGTCTGTAACACAATCAGTAGAACAATAGCAGTCTGTAATACAATCAGTAGAACAATAGCAGTCTGTAATACAATCAGTAGAACAATAGCAGTCTGTAATACAATCAGTAGAACAATAGCAGTCTGTAATACAATCAGTAGAACAATAGCAGTCTGGGACATGCTCAAGAAAATGAAAGTAATGGGTCTATGCAAAAACAGTGCCTTTAAAATCCAATGGCAGAGTCTGTCACACTGTATTTAAGCAGGTAAAAAGAGCCAGCAATTTGGGGCATTGGCAAGCGAAGTAAGCAAGCACCCTGGTTGACCGAATAAACGTTTTATTTCCTGAAGACCTTTGTTTCGGAGTCTGTGCAGCTTCTACTTCAGAACCAGGACCCACCCTGGCACATAGCTGAGAGTCTTTAGGCCTACCACTGGTACTAGTAGGACTGGATAGAAAAATACCATTTTGTGAGGTACTCACCTGTAAAATGGGTATTCTGAGTATGTCACACACCCCGCTTCAGAATATCCATAACATGTGGGTAATACCGACCTGAAGGGGCGTTCCTGCAGAGATGATAGCAAAAAAGAAAGCCCCTCCCTGATCCATAAATACCTGGGACCTCCCACTCATCACCCAGTATATAGAAGCAGTAAGGTAAGGGACCAGGAAGAGGCAAATATAAATCAAAATAACGCAAAGTTCACAATATAAAGGATCCTGAATACAAGAAGGGCGGGTGAAGCGGGGTGTGTGACATACTCACAATACCCATTTTACAGGTGAGTACCTCACAAAATGGTATTCTAAGTATGTCACACACCCCGCTTCAGAATATCCATAACATGTGGGACATCCAATAGCAGTGTCCATAAAAAGGGCGGGGATCCAAAACAAGGCAACAATGCACAACTTAAACCACAACAGCTTGCAGAACTTTGCGGCCAAAAACAGCATCCGCTGAGGCCCGAACATCAACCTTGTAAAACTTGGAAAAAGTGTGAACAGAGGACCAAGTAGCGGCCTTACAAACTTGCTCAACAGAGGCCTGGTGCTGGAAAGCCCAGGACGCTCCAACCGCACGAGTAGAATGAGCAGTAACACGAAAAGGGGGACTCCTCCCCTTGGCAGAATAGGCCCCAATGATGGCCTGACGAATCCATTTACTAATGGAAGATTTGGCAGGAGCCAAACCTTTCCTAGGCCCAAAGGGCACCACAAAAAAAGCATCGGTCTTACGAAAGGAAGACGTAACCACCAGATATTTCACAACACGGACTACATCCAAGGAATGCAGCGCCCTTTCCTTGTCGTAGCTGGGATGAGGACATAGAGAAGGCAGAACAATGTCCTGATTCAGATGAAAGGCAGAGACCACCTTAGGAAGAAAATCCGGCTTGAAACGAAAGACAACCTTGTCCTGATGCCTTTCGAAGTACGGAGCTTTAATGGATAAAGCTGCCAACTCAGAAACACGCCTAACCGAAGTGATGGCCACCAAAAAGGCCACCTTTTGGGTAAGTGAAGACAAAGCAATCTCATTCAAGGGCTCAAACGGGGGACCCTGAAGAGCAGAAAGAACCAGGTTCAAATCCCAAACTGGAACAAAGGGCTTCCTAGGAGGCCGTACATGCGTAACTCCTTGGAAAAAGGTCTTGACTAAGGGATGAAGAGCAAATGACCTTTGAAAAAACACCGCCAGGGCAGAAACCTGCCCCTTCAAGGTACTAAGTTGAAGCCCCAAATCCAGACCATGTTGAAGAAACTCCAGGATTCTGGAAATGGAAAACTCCCGACAAGAGAGACCTACTTTCACACCAATCAATATAGGACCTCCAAGTCCTATAGTAAATAGTAGAGGAAGAGCGCTTCCTGGCGCTAATAAGAGTCTGAACCACTGTGTCAGAAAGACCTTCTTCCTTTAAGATGGCGGTTTCAGCAGCCACGCCGTCAAAGCCAGCGAAGGTAAATTGGGATAGCGCAGCCGACCCTGGGTGAGCAGGTCCGGCAGAAGAGGCAGAACGAACTGATCCTCTGCCAGTCTTACCAGGTCTGCGAACCAAACCTGCCTTGGCCACCTTGGTGCCACTAGAATCGCCGACACGCCCTCCAGAGTCAGCTTGCGCACCACTCTGGCTACCATTGGAAACGGAGGGAACAGGTAAAGGAACCCCAGATCCCTCCAGTTCAGAGACATGGCATCCACTGCCAGAGCCAGAGGATCCTGCGAGAGAGACACAAAGACTGGAAGCTTGTGATTGTGACGAGAGGCAAAGAGGTCCACCGCTGGGAACCCCCACCTGAGACATATCGAACGAAACACCGTGGGACTGAGAGACCACTCCCCCTGACGAGAGGAGGCTCTGCTCAGCAAGTCCGCCTCCGTGTTCTCCACTCCCGGAATGTAGACTGCTGAGATACACGGGACGTGACTCTCCGCCCAGTCCAGAATCAAAGACACTTCCCTGAGGGCACTCCTGCTGCGAGTCCCCCCTTGGTGATTGATGTAAGCAACCGCCGTCCTGTTGTCCGACCGGACCTGAACTGGCAGGCCTCTCAACTGATGAGTCAAGCGAAACAGAACCAACCTGATGGCCCTCAACTCCAGAACATTGATGGGCTCGTGAGCCTCCTGCGGACTCCACAGACCCTGAAACTGGAGGTCCTTCCAAACACCCCCCCAACCTGACAGACTGGCATCCGTGGTGACTGTTTCCCAGCACGGGGCCAGAAAAGATCTGCCCTGCGACAGATTGGCCGACCCCAGTCACCATTGCAGGGATCGACGAACTCGGGGAGTCATCAGGATGGACTGATCCAACGATAGAGGAGACTTGTCCCAAACCTTCAACAGATGAAGCTGAAGCGTCCTTGTATGAAACTGCGCAAAGGGAACTGCCTCGAATGAGGCCACCATTAACCCCACCAGCCTCATCCCTAGCCGGATGGACGGACGAGGGGCCGACAAGAGAAGCCGAGCTAATTCCTGAATCAAAAGAATCTTGGCCTGTGGCAGAAACACCCTGGCCTGCGAAGTGTCCAGAGACATTCCCAGAAAGGTCACTACTCTGGACGGAGAGAGAGAAGACTTGGGGTGGTTGACCACCCAACCAAACCTCTCCAGGGTGGACACCACCATTCTGGTGTCCAACTCCGCTTGGTTGATGGAGGAGGCCATGATCAGAAGATCGTCCAAATAGGGCACAATGCGGATGCCCTGAACCCTTAGCAGAGCCATCACCCCCGCTAGCACCTTGGTGAACACCCGAGGGGCCGAGGTGAGGCCGAAAGGGAGTGCTACAAACTGAAAATGCCGATACTCCACCACGAACCTGAGAAACCTCTGGTGTGCTGGAAAAATTGGAACGTGGAGATAAGCATCCTTGATGTCTATGAACGTCAAAGTCTCCCTGACGAAGAGAGTGAATGGCCGAACGTAGTGTTTCCATGCGGAATTTCCGTGGCCGGATGAACCTGTTGAGAAACTTCAGATCCAAGATGGGTCGGACCGATCCGTCCTTCTTGGGTACCGTGAACAGATTGGAATAAAAACCCCTGCCCTGATCCGAAGGGGGCACTGGGCAAATGACAGCTATGTCCAGAAGGTTCTGCACTGCCAACAGAAGCCCCTGCGCCGCTAGAGGTTCTGAAGGCATCCGAGACCTGAAAAATCTGGAAGGGGGGGCGGAGCTCGAACTCCAGCTTGTAACCGGAAGACACCACTTCCCGGATCCATCGGTCCGAGACCTCTTGATCCCAAACCTGGGAAAAGAGTCGCAGCCGTCCCCCCACCCGCAAGGGTGAGGGCGCCCCCTCATTGCTGAGCCGGCTTGGCAGCCGGCTTGGGCTTAGAGCCCCAACTGAATCCTGGACGGGCACGTCCTCTGCCCCTGCTCCCAGAATCTCCTCTGGAAGAAGGGAATGCAAATCCCCTGCCAGATCTGGCCCCACGAAAGGAGGGGGTAAAGGAAGGGGCCCCCCGAAAGGGGCGGCGGCGTTTCTTGCGTTGAGGTAACCTACCACCCCTGGTAACAGAGTCCAATGTCTCTCCAAAAAGCCGTAATCCAACAAAGGGTAGAGCCGTTAGTGACTTCTTGGACATAAAATCTGCCGCCCACTGGCGCAGCCACACCGAACGCCGAATAGTGACCAGCATCGCCGACGTTCTACCACACATCATCAAAGTGTCATCCAAGGCTGTCAACACAAAAGATAAAAACAGCTCACACCGTTTGAGGCTAAGGAACTCAGCACTACCGGGACGCAGCCCGGAAGAGGTCAACAGGTCCCAAACCATGGACCTGGCAGCCAACACCATTAGTGCCGATGCGCAAACAGGCCGCATGGCTGACCCAACGCTAGCAAAACCATGACAAGCCATCTGGTCAATACGTTTATCCTCTCCATCCTTGAGAATGGAACAATCAGGTCTATTTAAAACCGAGGAATTGGACAACCCCAAAACCGGCGCATCCACCTCGGGGGGAGATGCCCAGCGCTTAACTGCCTCCGAAGGGAAGAGATATTTCCTATCCCATCCCTGAGGGATGCCAGGGAGCCGAGCCGGCCTGTCCCATTCTTTGGCAATAATTTTGTCAAAATGCCTTTGTGTAGGGAATTCCAAGCGCGGCTTGGATTCCTCAAACAATTCACCCTTCTGCTGTGACACCACCTCAGGAGGGGAAATATTCAATACCTCCAACATCAGAGCCAGAGCGTGGGGAGTATCAGAGGATCTCCCCAAGTCCCCCAGCTCGGCATCAGCGCCAAAGGACTGCTCATCGTCCGAAAAATCAGAATCCTCATAAACTTCCCCTTCTTCTAGCTGGGAATAGTCAGACCAATCCAGATTATTAACATCCTCCAGGTCCTCCGCCAGCGGAGCCGGCGACAAATGCTTTCTCTTAGTCGGAGCCTTACGGGCGACCGAGCCAGAGATAATTTTTTCAAGGTTAGCCAATCTGGCGCACATCTCAGATTGCAGCTCCCTGCCCATGACGACGTCACACGGGGCGCGTGTCAAAGCGGGAGGTGGAGATGAAGCGACCGGCGGTGCTGACCCAGACGCCTGTGGTTCGGACTGCAGCGTGATGGTCTGCTGTGCACATGGTATACACAGAAGTACATCGTCCCCAGAAATGGATACCCCACATAACATACACTTTCGGGGATGCCCCGAAGGGGCCCCGTGCCCAGTATCCGGGGATGCCTCCATAAGGTGAACTTTATATATGAAAAGTCGCTATGACCCAGGGAATTACGCCGTTAGACAACCCGGGATGCCCCTTTAATGTCCCGAGTGGGAGGATTTATGGCAAAAAATTAACCCAGTGATAAGGATCAGGAGGGACCCCCTAAATGCTACTGGCGAACCTCCTGAACCACCATCTGAAAAACAGAACAGAGGGACTGTTTTAGATAAGGCTAATGAAGAAAACCATCAAGCATACAGGAAAAGGAAGAATGGCCAGAGGCCACTTACAGAACCATCGACCACAATGGCGACCGTGAGGGAATTTCCAGACGCTCCACAGCAACAAGCAGGGCTGCAGTCAGAGAGGGAGAAGGGGGCGTGGCCAGCGCGGGATGCGCGCGAGGCCGGGCCACGCCCCCTCTCTCCTCCACAGAGCTCCGCAGCGAAGGCAGGAGGCGGGGAGCGGTGACGCGTCGTCACTCCGCGCCCCCCCCCCCCCCAGGCTGCGTGAGGAGAGACATGTCATCCACTGTGAATTCACCTCAGGGAAATGGCGCCCAGAGCCGGCCGGCGCCGCAATAGCAAGGAGCGGTCGCCGGCCCGGCCAAATGTAAAGAAACACTCACACAACACACAGCAGGGAGAAAACGGGAGGGACAAGTCCCGGCCCCCCCCCCCCCCCCGAAGCACAGTAACATGGCGTGAGGTGAATACCTCCGCCATTAATAGTGATGAAGGGAAGAAGGGGGGAAGAAGGCAGCCAGCACCGCACAGGCCCCTGAATACAGTTAAAGCGACAGGCCACACACACACACACACACACACTCAAGTATGCTGTCCTGTGAAAAATAAATAAGCTAATAAATTAATAAAAAGACCAACACTCCCCCACCCCACCTATGGAAGGGGATCCTGGGAAGGGCCATTGTATGAAAGTAAGGGACAGGGCATCCCAAACCGGGGTCACCAACCCGGTAATACCGCCTACCCTCTCATATAGGGTCTCACGGTGGAGCATAGCTCCTGAGCACCTAAGGTGCTGAAATACCCTCGCCTGGACCCTCAGCCGAGGCTGGGAGGCATATGGATTTCTGGCGAAAAAGGTCCAAACGGAAATAAATAAATAGCGGGCCGGGAGTCATCCCGGCTACCTGAAATCCCCCTGTGCAAGGAGGAGCCATCATCTGACTTGCTCGCCGTCTGCAGAGATGGAAAACTGGGTGATGAGTGGGAGGTCCCAGGTATTTATGGATCAGGGAGGGGCTTTCTTTTTTGCTATCATCTCTGCAGGAACGCCCCTTCAGGTCGGTATTACCCACATGTTATGGATATTCTGAAGCGGGGTGTGTGACATACTTAGAATAAACGAAGATATAAGTGATAAGTGAAGCCCCTAGTGGTACCTGGGTGGTTAACATTTTGGGATTTATAAATGGCAATGTTATTGTGTTCTCTACCTATAGACATGCCAGTTATGCTATGAAGGATTTGCTGCGTTTGGCATCTAACGCGGACACATTCTTCTTGTATGTCATTTATTCAGACATTGCTACTTCATAGGTCTGCATTCATAGTCTCTTCTTCCTTCTAGATCTCAATTTAATAGACAAAGAATCGGATGATGTTCTCGAAAGAATCATGGATGAGAAAACTGCAAGTGAGGTGAAGGTTTTGTATGGTCACAGCGGGCCTGTGTATGCAACAAGCTTCAGTCCAGACAGGTGAGAAGTGGTGCTATGTACTGGTAACATTTTCTCCATTGCTCTGCTTAGAGGCCAATCCCACTTTCAATGGCATTTTATAAAGTTTTCATTATTGCATGCCACAGTTATGTCTTCAGTGTTTTAAGCTTCTATTTTTTTCCTTCTCACATATTATAAGTAAACGGTGTTCCCTAGCAACGTGTACGTCAACTGGTGCATTAGATGTACATATCAGACTTCTTCACTCTAGTATCGCTAATTGTCTGGCTTAATCCATTCTGCTGTAATTCAACTTAAGATAGGGAGGATCACAATCTTGTTTTCAGTAGCTAAATGGTTACTGGGAAGAAAGGGTCATTACTGCTGCTCGACTTGGCTAAAGCTGCTAACGTGCTCGCCTCTTACTGATTCTGGGATATGTAGTCATTAATTTTTGCTCAAAATCTTAAATCTTAACCACAAGTCCAAGGCAGAGCCTCATGTTGGCTTGACACCCCCTCCCTAGTAGAATGAAGACCCAGCTCATGCAGCTGCAATGCAGTGTGCCTGCATCACTCATCCATGCCACTACCATCAGAGGACAGTACTGTGAGGTGAACCTTTATTTAAAGAGGACCAACAGTTAAGTTACTTAAACCAGACCAATACAACAAACGGCTCGCATGCATCCCTCCCCGGGGCAATTTAGAAAGGCATTTACCTTTTCCTAACTCCTGTTTTAGTGAATTTTAGAAACAAAATGGCGGCTCATGCATTTGCAGGCCACCTACAAAGGAAGTGCTGCTTTGCATGGTCAGTTATGTCAGTTGAATCCAGGCAGCAGCATGACAGATGTTGGGGAGGGAGCTCCAAAATGGCCGCTACCTTTCCTTTCCAACTGTGCCAGGCTGTTGGTCCAGTTTAAATTACTCTGGCAATATAGCTTTGCTTTTTAAAAGAATTGGGGGGTGAGAACGTTGCCATGCCTGGCCTTACACAATGGGAATATTTGAGTGTCTGGACCTTGGGTTTCCTGTAGACATTGCACAAAGATCCTAAAGTCAAAGTTGTAACCTGGTTGAGGTTTATTCACTTGGGGCCAGAATCGCTTGTGCAGATAGATAAAAAAAAACGGGGAGATTAATTTCTGTAGATTCAGTCTTGTGTGTCTAGGCCTAATATGGGGATGTTTTTGGCTCGATTTCACCTTGTCCTTTGCTGCATAGTCAACACAAATGTATCCTGGTATATTCAAGCCGTCCCCACATAGATGTTTGATTTTAACACTGACAGGTTCTTCTCCCGTTTTAGGAATTATTTATTGTCCAGTTCAGAAGATGGTTCTGTCCGTTTATGGAGTCTTCAGACCTTTACTTGTTTGGTGGCGTATAAAGGGCACAATTACCCCGTGTGGGACGCACAGTTCTCTCCATTCGGATACTACTTTGTGTCTGGAGGACATGATAGAATTGCACGGTAAGCATTTAATTGTTATGGACATCTGCGTTCTCTGTATTTATTTAACATGGCAGTGAATGGAGGGGGCAGTGCACAGGCAGTGTTATCTATGGGGTTAAGCCCTGTCAAATAGTTTTTGCCAGAGGGGGCTTTAGGGGAGCAGTTTACTAAACTTTCTCCCTTCATCCTTCAGTACAGCCACTTGAGAGGGTGCCTCTAGACAGGAAACAAACTGGAGGCAACACTCGCCCAGTCCTCGGTAAAAGTTTCGAATTAGACCTAGTAAAGTAAGGGGTATAACACCATTCAGTCGAGAAATCCCTTTCAACAGGTGGAACCCAAGAATCATTGGGGGCAGCATAAAGGGGATGCAAGCCAAATTTGGTCTGTAATCCCCTGACATCTTCCCAAAAACCTTAGTCCTGATGCTGAGCCTCAGGGTGGGGGAAGGTTAACCACCTTCTTGGTCGCATGGCAGTCCATAACTTCGTGTCCTTTTGAGAGTTCTCAGGGGTACCTACTGGAACCCTGTTTCAGATTACAAGGTTACCATGAGACCCCAGGAAGAGGGTGGCTTATCCCCAAGCTATCCAGGAATTTATCTACTGACCGGAAGAGATGTTCAATTGCGATCAGACAATACCATGACGGCACATTGAGTGGACAGAGAAGCTGATTGGAGGAGAGGCTCATTGGAAAGTTAAGTATATCGGGTGTCTGGCGGGGCTTCACACAGCTGGGCTTCCCAAATCTAGATACCCCAGCTCTGTCCCGGGAGAAATCCAGGGCTCTGATTAGCCAACCAGGTCATGTGGCTGCCGGCACTTGGCTGGCCATCCGGCATCCATGTATGCACTGGCCATTAACAGCACTGGATTTCTCCAGAGGACCAAGAAGAAAGATAAGATTTTGCCCGTTCTGGAATGCAATTGGAATGCGTGCATTTATAAAAAAAAAAAAAGGTGGTGGTCCAGTTTAGAACCATTGTTCCTGTTGGATCATGTGCTCAGTGCTAGAGTTGCAAGCATGAGGAGAGGTATGTAAATGGACATGATAGATGGAACATTTTGTGTTCTGAAACAGATTTTGGGTATTTCTAGGCTGGTCAGGGGGCAAAGCTCACCTGAGGGTACATATGTGGATTTACTGAATGTAACTATGACACTATATATTTGAATTTTCGTAGCCTTTATGGACTTTGTGTAGCTGTGAGATAAAGGAATGACCATTTTGTTATTGGGACAAGCAAAGGGTTCTCGCTCCTCAGATACTAACTCAAACCAATTGCAGAGACATTTAGTTTTTTTTTTTTTACCTGCCCTCCCACTTCCTCGATCCATCGTACTCGGGGCATGCAACTCCACTATTTCAGAGGCTTTGGTCCTGGCAAACTCCCAGGCCCCAGTTGCTGCTCACTTGCACCTAATGATGGGGACCAGGAGGTCCGTAGCAAATAGCAATGAAACTGAGCCATGGGCTCTGGGACTACAATAGATTGAGGCAGTGGGAGGACATGTAAGTATATAGCTAAAGAAATGGACTGCGGTGTAGATGCAGGGATACTCCCGTAGATGCAGGGATACTCCCGTAGATGCAGGGATACTCCCGTAGATGCAGGGATACTCCCGTTCACATTTTAGATCTTAAAACTGGTAAATTTTTTTTGCAGGTTATGGGCCACTGACCATTATCAGCCGTTGCGTATATTTGCCGGTCATCTGGCCGATGTTATAAGCACCCGATTCCATCCAAACTCCAATTATGTAGCTACTGGCTCCACTGACAGGACGGTGCGATTATGGGATGTGCTGAATGGGAACTGCGTGAGGATCTTTACTGGACACAAGGTAATTGGATGTCATTGCTGACCTCAGTGAAAGCTGTAATGTGAATAGACTTGTACGGGGCTGCAAATGTAGGAAGATGAAAAAGGGAACAATTATTTAAATATTTGCACAATAATCTTCAAGATTTCTACTAGAAATTAATACTATAAATATCGCAAATACGAATAATCAGTCCAGCGGCCACTAATTCTATACAAACCAATGGTCGCTGAGGCTGTCCCCATACATCCAGTGAAATGTCCCAAGGAGGAATATATTTAATAGCTTAAATAATTTGCAACTACAATCTATTGTGTGAGAAATTATCCACCACACTGTAAGATGTATAAATTAAAACGGGTTTAATTTACCAGCACAGTAAATAACCTACACTAACCCGAAGTTTCCCCAGATAGATAACCCTAATTATAGGCAGTTGTTACATAGGTTGTTACATAAATGAGTAAGTTATAAATTACAGTACAATTAATGTTATAATGGATAGAGAGAGATAATGGAGGGACAGGACAGGTTCCTTCATCCTGGTAAGCGGCCCATCTATTGTGTCTGACACTAATCATGCAGCTTCCTAATCTACTGAACACTAGGGGGAGTGGCCAGCATTCCCTGCCTCGTGGGAGTGTAAAAGATCTGCCCACATCCGGCCCCTATGAGATTAGATATATTGTGGGCGTTATACCCTTTATAAAATGTGTTATCTTGTAACCAAGAAATTGAGCCCCATTAATTTCTTAGTTAAATGAGCCCAAACATCAAATACATATCATACAGAGTCTGATACTATGTGGATTATCAGGTTCTGGACAATATGTATCATGTTTGATATCAAATGAAAGGTCTTATCGTCCTGAATAAGACTCTCTTCAATATAGTCATAACTGACATATTACAAGAATTATACAGCCCTTCCACAAATATCCAATGCTCATAAACCATGTGTATTTGAGTGTCTGCGTCTGAGGACCTAATTAGGAATTCCAAGATTGCTTTTCAAGGGAAAATACCCCAGCTGCTGAGGTAGCTTTTTGGCAGCTAGGTGTGAATATAGTCTATTGTATTCCATGGTCTGTTAGACATGGCAGGATGTTAGACTACTATTTAAGGACAGCTGTCCCTCAAATTAACACAAATAGTAGTCTAACATCCTGCCATGTCTATACTGCACATCTTCTGTTGAGTGTTAATTTGGGGGACATCTGTCCTTGTGCAGTATTTTCTCTCGGTCACACATTCTTTACAACCCTTTATTCTAGGGGGGCATCTAAGCCCTCACAGCATCAGGGGACATGGGGTATGCAGGGGGCAGTTTTTTTTTCTCCCCGCTGCAGGTGTAAGTGGGGAAGCGGGTGACGTTTCTCCTGTGGGCTTTTGACTATCCTGGGTTTTGGTTGAGTAAGTAATTTTGGACTGTTGGTCTGCTTTATGGATCAGGCATCCCAGTGCATGATGGCCTTGTGAGTGGGTAAAGTGTTTAGACTGATTAAACATACCTGGGCTGTTGGTCTGGTTTCAGTCCGGTCACAAGGGAGCAGACTCATTTGGCGGTACCACGGATTTACCTTCCATAGATACACAATTTAATACACATGGTTTCTGTTTCAGGGGCCAATCCACACGATGACCTTCAGTCCAAATGGCAAGTTTCTGGCTACTGGAAGCACAGACAGCAGAGTGTTGCTTTGGGACATCGGCCACGGTCTGATGGTGGGAGAATTAAAGGGGCACGCCAACACAATCTATGCACTTAGATTCAGCCGAGATGGGGAGATTTTAGCATCGGGTATGTATGCATCACCATCAAATTATAAATGTGAGTTTTTTTTTTTTGCCCACAGTTGTCGCAATGGCCTCGATTCAATAAGTTGAATTGGATTTTTTACTACAGTGAGAATTTTTTTCATGAGAAAAAAGCCTGAGAATGTCAGTTACTGAATCACCAGATAGGAAGACAATGAAAGTCAATGGCAGCTTTTACTACAGTGTAGAAAGGAGTAAACAGTTCTCTACTTTACTTACATTGACTTACATTGTTTTCCCAGCTGATGATTCACTAACAGTGACATTCTCTGGCTTTTCTTTTTTCAACTCTTATTGAATCAAGGCCAATAAGCCCAATGATTTTTTTACAACTACACTGCCCCTTTCTACCCTTGTGCTAAGCCCAATTTGGGCATTGGCATAAGAAACTCACTTGCACGGAATTTAAAGCTGGGACCTTAAAGTGGACCAATCACCAGGATTTTGGCTGTCCCGGAGGTTAGGCCTCGTCCCTGGGCATCCAAAATTGGGATGCCCTGCTTTGTGAATCCCCCTCGCCTCTCCCCCCTCAGTGAGTGACCGGTTAAAAGTAAGGGGATTAACACAGTGGGCCATGCTGAATTGGTATCTGCAATGATTGGTCTATTTTAAAGTGGACCAAAACTCTGGATAGTCAATCATTTTGACTATCTTAGGTTTTAGTCAATTCTCCTGGGGCACCCCGCTGTGTGAAACCCCCCAGATTGCCTGTACCGAGCTCACCTCTTTCTGGTCCCCACGGCGTGTCTAAGAGCAGCCCCATAACAAATGCCTGGCGCGGGCACGCTCCCTGTTAGGGGGAAGCGGAGGATGCAGCCATCAGAGCCGCTGCTCTTAGACACGCCGTAGGACCAGGAAGAGGGGAGTTGGGTTCGGCCGATCTGGGGGGTTTCACACAGCGGGGTGCCCCCCGGGGAAAGGACCAAAACTCAGGATAGTCAAAATCTTGTGCAGCTGTACAGGTCGGTCGATCAAGTCCATGCCTGCCATGCAGAGCCCCAGCAGCATTAGGGGTGGATTGCAGCAGTCAGGTGATTTAAATTCAATACCCAAACTGGGCTTGGCCCAGGACAAGGGAGGGGTTGCTGGGGATTTACAAAAAGCTTGGACTTCTCTTAACATCGCCCGTTTGCCAGGCTAAAGTGGACCAAAACCCAGCATTTTTCTCCTCCATCCAGTCCAGGCCGTCCTGATATCTTCACGATTGGGTGTTCGCCCCTAGGGGGCGCTGACTGCAAGATCAAAAGATGTAGCTCCTCCCGGCCCCCTATAAAGGCAGATGCCTGTCTATCATTTCCCAGTTGTTCATCTTGCAGTTGGCTGCATAAGATAGTTATCCACTCTCAGAACTTGGCAGCAGAGCGGGGCCACCCAGCCTGTTGGCTGCTGCAGAGCCCTATTCCCGTGGATTTCTCCTGACCCATCCTTGCCTCCCAGCCCTTGGCTGCTACTGGGATCCGTGATGGTAGGGTGAACGCCGGGGTCTGTGGCATTCTGTCAGAGCACATGCTCTGGGCCGCAGACCTTCATATTAAAAGGTAGTCGGCCACAGGCTTTATGGAGAGCCTGATGGGGAACCACTTATATATATTCTTTTATGTATGCCCTCCCTGCCCACTTGCTTTGTGTGTGCGCTGCTGTGCTTGGTGTGACTGGAGCATTGAGAGCTCCCCACTGGCTGGTGCAGCGAGGAGCGGTCTCCGCTCTTTTTCTTACCTCCCTGCGTTCCCCGTCGGGGCGCTCGCTGGCAGATGCGCTTCGCGGGCCTCCTTCGGCACTGCGTGTGCGGCTCCCAATGCTGCGATGGGGGACGGAGGGGGGATCTCCACCATGACAGCGGAGCCTGGCGCGTAGCTGAGGTCGTGCCGTGACGCCCCCCCGCCGGATCTTTCTAGAATTCGCTGCAGTGAGCAGATCGCTGCTGGCCTTGGTGCTGGGAGACATGTTTGGCAGTGTCTTCCTTGATGCTGAGCACCTGGATGTAATCCCTCTCTGAATTGGCGGTGTCGTGAGTCCCTCCTTTTTGCTTTTAATTGCATATATGCCCTATGTCTTATATATTCATGCATGACATGGGGTCTTCTTGTAATTGCTGTCTTTCTCTTTTTATTTTAGACCGTAGGCTAAGGTTAAGGGTTGTGGTTCCTCCCGGTCCCCATTATTAAGAGGGATCAGCTATTAGGCTTAGGCAGTTAGTGTCTTGTAGCCTTATTGAATATTACTATTCACAATCACCATAATGGAGGCATCAGGGGATAGTGAGCCGGGCGCCCCATTTGGGCAGGACAGGCTCTGCCCCTTGTGCAGATGGAATCCTCTGGGCGGATTCAGCACCATTTGTCCCACTTGCGCCAGAGGCATTGCTTTGGACCATGAGTGGGTGGTCGCTCCTGACCCTAGCCCTGCGTTACCATCAGCCTCTCCGGATCCTCCGCTGCTGCAGTTAGCCCCTAGTGAAGGGGGAGCCAGCAAGGGGTCTCGTGCTGATTTTGCGCACAGGCTGGCTAGTCTCGAAAAGCAGATCTCGTTGACAGCCCCTAAGGAGGCCTCGAGTAAGAAGCGGCATCTGGAGCCGATTTACTCGGATGATTCCTATGGTTTCTTGGGATCTGCGGAGGAAGGCGAGTTGCCAGATGATTCATACTCAACGGCGGCGTTTTCCGCTGGTGACGGCATCTCTGGTTCCTCCTCGGATGAGGATTCTTGCCTCCTGGATGATACGGAGAGATTGCTCTCTTCCATGTTTGATACCTTGCACATTGTCCCTCCCAGAGCGGCTAAGAGGAAGCAGGGTGATTTATTTCGGCCTGAGAGGTAACGGCGGGTCTTTCCTGAGCAGCCTCATTTTTCTAACATGATTCTTAAGGATGGGAAAGGACCAACAAATTACCGTCGGTCCCTAAGGGCCTGGATAGGCGGTATCCTTTCCCTACTGAATTGGTTCGGCTATGGTCTCATCCTCCCGAGGTGGACCCTCCGGTGTCAGGCTTGTCCAATACCACTATTATGCTTCATTACGTGACCCTGCAGATAAACGCATGGATCAGCCGGTCTGCCATTCTTTCACCTTTGCGGGTGCTCTTTCGCCCTGCGTGTGCCTCGGCAATTGTTTCACTAGCCAACAGGAGAGAGGTTAGACACCTTGTGGCTAGGGCTAAATCTCGCAAGCAGGCGGAGAAGTATAAGGAACTTGAGGCCTGCTTGGATTTCATCTTTGTTGTCGCTGCCATGGATGTGGTCAGGCTTGCTTGTTGCTTTCCGTCGCTCGCTCTGGTTGAAGCGGTGGTTGGCCGATGTGGCTGCCAAGAAGTCCCTCACAAGTCTACCTTTTGTGGGAAGCCGGCTGTTTGGGGAGCGACTGGATCTTCTGGTCAAGGATGGTAGGCTCCCTCAGAGAAGAAAGCCTGCTCGGTCCTTTCGGAACTCCTCCTGTTATCGGTCCTTTCGGGGAGGAAGAGGATCTTCATTTCCAGGTGCCTGCAGAGAGACCTGGGTCAGAGGTAAGTCCTGCAACCGGCCCAACCCCTCCTGGGGAGCTAAGCCCAAACCCCCAGCCAAGCCTACTCGGGCATGAGGGGCACTCTCACCCATCCGGGTGGGGGGGCGGCTTCTGTTTGCTCAGGTCTGGCGACGTCACGTCTCGGATCGGTGGATTCAGTAGGTGGTGTCCTCCGGTTACAAGATAGAGCTGGCAGCCAGGCCACCCACGAAGTTCCCATGTTCCAGGATATCCCGAAACCCGCTAAAAGCTCATGCTTTGAGAGCGGCTGTTCAACACCTCCTGCGAATAGCTGTGATTTGCCCTGTGCCCCGGCAGGAACAGGGTCAGGGGTTCTACTCCAACCTGTTCACGGTTCCCAAGAAGGATGGAACGCTGCGGCCGATCTTGGACCTGAAGGGTCTCAACAAATTTGTAAGGGTCCAGCATTTCCGCATGGAAACATTGCGGTCGGCGGTGAGATCGCTTCGGCCCGGCGACTTCATGACCACGGTGGACATCAGGGACGCTTATCTGCACATCCCGATTTTCCAAGGACATCAGAAGTTCTTGAGGTTTGCTCTCGAGGATCAACATTACCAGTTTGTAGCACTTCTATTTGGCATATCCTCAGCCCCCCGTGTGTTCACCAAGGTGCTGGTTCGCATCATGGCTATCCTGAGGAGTCGGGGTATTTGTGTGCTACCCTATCTGGACGACCTACTGATTTCGGCCCGGTCCCTTCAGGAGGCCAAGAGCGATACTCGGACGGTGCTGTCAAACCTGGAAACCTTTGGTTGGGTAATCAATTGCCCCAAGTCGTTTATCATGCCCTCAACAGTGAGATCCTTCCTGGGGATGACTATAGACACCGCTCAGGTCAAGGCTTTTCTGCCACAGCAGAAGGTTTTGGGACTCCAGACTCAAGTGCAGGCCTTGTTGACCTGTCAACAGCCATCGGTACGTCTGGGGATGAGATTGGTGGACCTAATGGTGTCATGCTTCGAGGCAGTACCTTCGCCTAATTTCACATGAGACCTCTACAATTGAACCTGTTGACTGGCTGGCATCCGTCGCAGGAGTCTCTGGAACAACGTTTCTCGCTGTCCCCGGTGGTCAGGCAGTCCCTCTTGGACTCCCGGAACCTGCTGGTGGGCTAGTCCTTTCTGACTCCACATTGGGAGATAGTCACCACAGATGCCAGTCTTACAGGCTGGGGAGGCGTTTGGCAGACCCAGAAGATCCAGGGTCAGTGGGGTCCGCAGGAGAACCGGTTACCCATAAATCTCTTGGAGCGGAGAGCAATCCGGTTGGTTCTTCTACGCTTGACTCCCCATTTAAGAGGCCATGCGATCCAGGTCTGCTCGGACAATCAGACAGCTGTGGCCTATCTCAACCACCAGGGCGGGTCTCGGAGCAAGAGATCCCTCAAGGAGGTAGCCCGGATTCTGACTTGGGCAGAGGAGAATGTTCCCTGCATCTCGGTTTACATCCCCGGGGTGGAAAACCAAGAGGCAGACTCCCTGAGCAGGAGTTCCTTGCGCCTGGGGTAATGGTCCCTTAGCAGCAATAGCTTTCAGGCTCTGCCTTCGCTGAGGTCAACCAAATGCGGATCTGTTTGCGTCCAGACACAATCACAAGCTTCTCTCTCTCAAGAGATCCTCTGGCCATAGCAACAGACGCTCTGGCGATCCCTTGGACGGAGTTACATTTTCTGTATGCATTCCCTCAGTTTCCGCTCCTGGGCAGAGTGCTGCGCAAGATAGCCCAGGAGGGGGTGCCAGCCATCTTGGTGGCTCCTTGTTGGCCGAGAAGGAGTTGGTTTGCAGACATAGCTCAGATGTCAATAGATCACTACATCATGCCCGACGACCCAGGTCTTCTCACATAGGGATCTCTGCGGCACTCAGAGGGAATAGTCCCTCAGCAGCGAGATTTTTCACGCGGTCTCCCCGCTGGGGTCAGCCGGACGTGGATCTGTTTGCGTCCAGACACAATCACAAGCTTCCAAGGTTTGTCTCCCTCTCAAGAGATTCTCTGGCCATTGCAACAGACGCTCTGGCTAATCCTTGGACGGAGTTCAAATTTCTGTATGTATTCCCTCCGTTTTCACTCCTGGGCAGAGTTCTGCGCAAGATAGTTCAGGCAGGGGTACCAGCCATCCTGGTGGCTCCTCGCTGGCCGAGAAGGAGTTGGTTTGCAGACATAGTCCAGATGCCAATAGATCACTACATCATGCCCGATGACCCAGGGCTTCTCACACAAGGGTCGCTGCGGCACCCCAATTTACGGACGCTGGCTTTGACGGCCTGGCTGTTGAAACCTCAATCCTGACTGAGAAAGGGTTATCGGCCAGTTATTCACACAATGATTCAGGCACGGAAGTCGTCTTCCATGATATACTACAGTTTGGTGGGCCTGTATCGCTTGGTGCAAGGCCAAGAGCCTTCCTTGCCGGAATTTTTCTATTTTTTTTACAACACTGTTTAGACTTGGGCCTCCAGATGAGCACTCTCAAGGGTCAGGTCTGGGTTTTAGCCATTTTTTTCTGGAGATCCATTGCCAATCATAGGTTGATCAAGACTTTTTTCCAGGGAGTTACCCACATCTGTCCACCGCGTAAGTCCGTATTACCGGTGTAGGACTTGAATCTGGTCCTGTCTGCTCTCCAGGGTCCTCCCTTCGAGCCATTGAGTGTTGCTGCATGCATTGTCTGTTGACTCTCGAGGTGGTCTTTCTGGTGGCGATCACCTCGGTGCGTCGCTTATGGGAGCTGGCCGCGCTTTGTATGAAATCACCATACTTTGAGTTGCACAGAGATAAGGTGGTCTTTCATTTTAAACCTGATTTTTTGCCTAAGGTCGTCCAAAGAACGGACCCTCCATGCTTTGGATGTGGTCAGAGCCATAAGGTATAACCTGGCTGCGACTGAATCCTTCAGGATGCTTCATGTGGTAGTTCATTTCACTATCTGCTGTTCCGCACTGGGGAATCCCGCCCATATGGACACTGCTTTTGGATGTCCCAATCGTGAAGATACTTGGACGCCCTGGACTGGTTGGAGGAGAAAAGTACAATTCTGTGAAACTCGCCTGTAGAATTTTTTGTATCCATCCAGTCCAGGCCGTCCCACCCCGCCCTTGTGTTCATTATGTCCTGCATGCCTGTTATGGCGATGAACCATTTTTGCTCATAGTACACTAGTTATATAAATTTTCTAGTTTTTGGAGATGACATGCAGAGGCTATGTGAAGTAACATGGTCTCTTATTTTTTTTCTTTGGGCCCTTCCGGCATGCCCTTTGTTGAATACTGCTTTTCAACCACTGGGGAATGATAGACGGACAGCTGCCTTTATAGGGGGCCAGGAGGAGCTACATCTTTTGATCTTGCAGTCAGCGCCCCCTAGGGGGCGAACACCCAATCGTGAAGATATTGGGGCGGCCTGGGCTGGATGGATACAAAAACAATTCTACAGGTGAGTTTCACATAATTGTATTTTTACTTTCCCAGGTTTTGGTCCTTGCCCTGGGGCATACAGAATTTTGGATGCCCCCGCTATGTGACACTTACTAGGTCCCCCCAAATATTCAGGGAAAACGCTTTCCCCGGTCCTATAGTGCAGCAAATCGGCACGCTCAGTTCATCAATTTTGGTTAAGAGCCGGATAGAGCAGAGCACGCCGACGGCCGCATCCCCCGCTAGCCATGTGCTCAACCTCAAGTGCCACTAACAGGCCAGGTTTTTTCTCCACACAAATGCACATGTGATGTAATTGGTGCTCGGGTCCACTTATTACTTAACCTGTGCAGATCTACAAATCTTGGCCTTTTAGTGGCCCTTGAGGAGAGTTGAGCCCCTATGCTCTAACAAATGCCTGGGGTGGGCATGCCTCATCAATGGGTACAGGTTGGGGGGGGGGCACCTGCTCTCGGTGGTGCAGCTTCCTCAGGTGTTTAGCAGTCCCCCCTGATGAGATCAGCTTCAATAGGAAAAAGGAGCATCTCTCCTAATGGCTTGCTGATGGTGAGAGAATTAGTTTAGTGCCCCTGTGAACTACGGGGGGGGGGGGGGGTAAGGGAAGGGGGAGGATAGGTCCCCTTGCCCTGTGGACCTGGCTTAGGTAGTTGTGGGTGGGCTGAGTGTGGTGGGTCTTACTCCCTAAATATTTGAAACAATAGAGGGGGGAGGGGTTTCCTCTTCAACCTTTTGGTGGAGGGGAAGGGAAGCCTTTGCGCGGGAGTTTGTGTGGACCCAAGCTTGATGTCCCGTGTATTTTGTTGTACACATCTAATCATTCAAGACATAACCGTAATAGTAAGAGAACATTTTTTTTCAATAAATATTTGGTGGATAAAAAATGCTTGGATCGAGTTGTGGTATCTGAATCTTTGGTTCGTAGCAAGTCAAAACAGTTCATAGCAAGTAGTTTGCATAAAGTCTAAGAATAAACCACTCATTTTCTACAGACTCGTTTCGCGGTATCTCCGCTTCTTCAGTGCATACAGTTCAAAAGTACATTTCTATATTTACAGAAAGGAGTTTTGTGTAAATTAGTACAATACAGGTGAACAACTGTTTTGACATGGTAAATTTGATAAGGGCATTATCTGGTTTTAACATGGGTGAAGGCATATACTTTGTGGTATAAAGGTCTGTATATGGTAATAGTGATATGAAAAATCATGATGATATTAATACATATTCAGTGATGAAAAAAAATGCATAAAGTATGAAAAGGTACCTAGTGAGTAAGTGTGTGAGGCTGTATGTAAGCTCCAATGTAGGCAAAGGTGGGGTAGTTCCCGTAAGGTAGCCTCCAGGTCTGGTGTGGGGTGACGAGGAGTATAGTCGTAGTTCATTAATGGAACTAGGATCCTCCAGGATTTGGAATGTCCCACATGCCACTTTAATATACCTGTGGGCTATCTGTTCACTAAAATTGTCCAGTCGGGCCTTATTACTTTCTGCTTTGGCCATTGTACCAAGCCTGTTGAACCCTATTGGCCTTGGTTGTTAGAGTACATTGGATTCCCACATTGGCATGTTCTCTGGCTGTTTTGATCCACTCTAGGAAGTACAGTTCTGTATGAATGTTGTGACCATAAGCCCAGAGCACTGTACTTACCCCATCTATCAGTCTGGAAATAGGACTTCAGTCATGTGATTGGATGCTAATAACACCAGCTAATGCGTTTCTCTTCCCGTCGCTAGGATCAATGGATAACACGATTTGTTTATGGGACGCAATCAAAGCTTTTGAGGACTTAGAAACGGACGATTTCACCAGCTCTACAGGACACATAACCTTACCGGAAAATTGCCAGGAACTTCTCCTCGGATCCTATGTGACCAAATCTACTCCCGTTATCCATCTTCATTTTACACGAAGAAACTTACTCCTGGCTGCCGGAGCCTACGGCCCGCAGTGACCCCATTGCACTTTATAAGTGATGCAAGACTGTCAGACTCTCGAGTGGTCCCGCCCAGGGCTGCGGCCATGATATGCAACCTCACCACAGATGTCAATTACTGGTGGAGACTCTCCACATACTGCCTTGTTCATCCCCCCTAGCCTGCCTCAACTTGTATAACAAGGGGGGGGGGGGGGAGAACCGTCTGTCAAACTGGTGCTGTGAGCAGTTATCGTTAAGCACTGAGTGCTTCTGTATATGTATTAAAATGAATCGTACAGCTGATGCTTCAGCACTTTCAGCACTTCTCCTCCATTGGCTAAAGGTTAAAGCTGACCAAAACCCACATTTTTAACTAGCATCCCCTGAATTGCTCCCCCCCATGAAGAGCATCTTATTATTTTTAGTGCTCTTGCTTCACTCTAATCCCACGTAATTGTCCTTGTTTTAGCTGTAAAGCTCCGCCTCCTCCATTGCCATTGTTGTGTGTGGCAATTATGTCATTGCCATATCTATGCAATGACTGATCTCCTGCCATCTTATAGAGGGACAACAGTGTTTCAGGACAATTAAAAAAGCTGAAATATCTATTTCTAGTTCTAAACCCGACAAAGGGAATATTGGCAGGTACTTTGGCCAAATGTATTTCACAAGTTCAGTGGGTTTTGGTCCGCTTTAATAAGACAGGTAATGGTGGTTGCTACATGCTGGTTAAAAGTGGACTGAAACCCATGAGTTGGCCCATTTAAAAGCAGAATAAAATCCAGGTTTTCCACTCACCTGGGTTTTGGCCTGCTTAAAGTTGACCAACCACCATGCACACTGGCCCTGGAGTCTTAAATGATTAAGATCTTGGTTGGGGATGTCGAACCCCCACAGTTTGCCCAGTAAAATTCATCTCTCCTTGGTCCAACGGTGCATTCCTAGCCCTTTACATTATTCAGCAAAGGTCTCTGATTTGCCTTCTATGGGGAAGCATGTGCTGCCCCATCCCCTATGGCAAGTGCACTCCTGCCCCAGCCTATCTGAACGGGGCAATTTGGGATGCCCCGGTGAACACAGAACAAAACCCAGGAAAGTAAAATTCATAGGTTTTGTTCTGCTTTAAAGTGGACCAAAACCCAGGATTTTGACTATCCTGGGTTTTGGTAATTCTTCCTGGGGCAGCCTGATTGGGGTGCCCCACTGCATGAAACCTCCACATCACTGACGTTAACTCGCCTGTTCCCGGTCCTACGGTGCATGCATGGCTGCTCGTCCAATCGGCGCGCGCTGAGCTGCTGACGTCACATCGTCTAGGCCTTCGTCTAAGGCCAGTGGCTCAGAGCGCGCTGGCGGCCATGCGTCCTGGCGGCCATGTGTCCTGCTAGAGGGATAGTGGGGCAGCGGTGACGTTGGACTGGGAATCAAGGTAAATGTATAGGGTGACCTGGGGGTTTCACACAGCAGGGCATCTCGATTTTGGATGCCACGGGAGGGAATCAATCGTGATAAGTTTTGGTCCACCTTAAGAACGGATTTAGGAGTGATACCCCCAGGTTTCCTCCCTGTAAACGCTCCTCAATCCCAGGTCTGTGACTAAGCTTAGCTGAACTCTGCAGCACCACACAGTCCCTCGTCACAGCCCTGTCAGCAGACCATCAATCATGCAGGGCGCTGTGGGTTTACTGGGATCTTTTACACTGTGGGGAATGCCTAAGAATGTTTTAAAAGTGGACCAAAACCCAAGATTTTTACTATCCTGGGTTTTGATCCTTGCCCTTGAGGCAGCTGATCGGGGATGTCCCCCAGTTTACCCAAACAAACTCTCCCTTCCCGGTCCTATGGCGCATGCACGGCCGCTTGTCCAATCCGTGTGCTTGGATCTGCTCACGTCAGCTCGAGCGCGCTGACTGCTGCATTCCCCCGCTACCCTCTAACAGGGAGCTTGTTCCTCCGCTACCCTCTAACAGGGAGCTTGTTCCTCCGCTACCCTCTAACAGGGAGCTTGTTGGCCGTTCACAAATGCCTGGTACGAGCGTGCACCCTGCTATAGGGATAGCAGGGATGCGGCCACAGCTCGCGCATGCATCGTTAGACGGGAAAAAAAGGTAAGTGTATGGGCGACTGGGGGGTTTCACACAGCGGGGGAAGGAATCGATCAGCCCGGGGGTCTTATAGATTCCTGGGCTGGTCTCTGAGTTTTGGTCCAGTTTAATGCTAGTCTGTTTTGATCCACTTTAATAATGGGACTGGCAGGCTGGTTTTCACCTGGTGCAGACATAAGAAATATTTATCAAATCTGCCCTTTCAATCAATTTGGTATAATGGACTGTCCCTTTTTATTAGAAAGTTCCTTTGGAATTAAAGTTCATTGACAAGAGGGCTTGAAACATGGATGCACAACCGGGGGCCGTATGTGGCCCCCAGCACCCCTAAGGAGTTAGCAGGCAGAGCTTACTTTGCAGTGCAAGCAGCTGACCACTAGAGAGCAGTGTGTCTCTAATTTCCTAAGGGAGAAAGTGGGTCACCGATAAACCTCTGTGTAGAGGTGGATGACGCGCATGTGTTACTGGAGTGTTTGTGCTGGCTGTGTCTGGAGATGCCAAAGTAGTCTCATCCCCGCTCACCTGTTTTAATCTTACCTCTGCTTCTCCTACTTTCTGCTCCCCTCACCTCTACCTATCTCTATCCACCTCACCTCAGTTCTCCTCTCCCTGCCCACGCCTTCCCCACCCACATCTTCCTATATTCTAAGTATGTCACACACCCCACTTCATTTACTAATTATTATTACACTTGGGTAATCTCACCGCTAGGTGGCGCAGTTGCAGAGATCTCCAAAAAAGCAGCAAGCCCCTCCCGGTCTATACATACCTGGTACCTCCCATCAACTCCCCAGTGTTGGTCTCTGCAAGATGGCGACAAGACAGAAGAAAGAAGTCTCCTGCTTGCAGGTAGCCGGGGTATCACCCCGGCCCCCCCCCCCCCCCCCCCCATCGTCTATTGCTGCCCGATCCTGTTTTGTGTGTTCCCCTGTTAACAGGCAGCCTCCCAGCCTTGGCTGTAGGTCGGGCAAAAGGTAGCCGGCACCATAGGTGCCCAGGAGATTAGCTCCTCCGCTCGACCCTTCATTGCGGGGCATAGCGGGATTCCCGGAGTGGTGATCTGGATGTGGGATGCCCCATTTACCTAGCGGTTAGATAGTGCCTTACAGTGGTTTACTCTGTCGGGCATCATGGTAGTCCGTGTGTGGCATGATTGGCGGGTTGTGTTCCCCCCCCCCCCCCCTCCCACACCATCATGGAACCCTGAACCCTGCTTTAGCGACGTTTTTCGGCTGCGCTCTGGTCGTTGTGGGTGACTGTTTTACGTTGGGGGGGAGATGCATGTTTGGCACCGGTTTTTCATTATCCCCCTCAGGGAGCCGAGAGGCGGGGTCACGCGGCGCGCTGCGCCGTGGGCCCGCTGGGATGGACGCGCCTTGCTCGGCGCTTGTGGCTCTGTATATTTCCGCGGGGAGAGAGAGGTTTGCTGCGGGCCGGGGGGGGTGCATTACTGTGTGTGTGTGTGTGGAGTGTGTGTCTTGATACTCCGCCGGTCCGGCCTGTGATGCCGGCGCTGCCCTCGCAGGGTCAGACGCTCGGCGCGCTGCATAGGGGCGGGACCGCTGTGCTGCGTGGTCCGCGCGGTGATTGGCGCTTCAGGGGGGGCGGGGCCTCGGCGGCTCCCGCGTTTACAATCAGGCACGCCTATCTTCTCTCCTGAGCGGCGCTTGTGTCCGGCCGCCATCTTACGCGCTGAGGTAGGTCCCTTTTTTCCTTGTCACTGACGGGGGTGGCCTGCGTGTTGATGTGTGGCAGGGTTGTTGCTAGTTTTCCCCCGCTGTGATGTCCCCCCTTTTTCCTCCCCTCTCTCGCTCCCATCCTTGGAGGTGAGGGCAGGTTCTTGATCCTGTTTTTAGGTGGAAGGGGGGAGACCTTTTCAGCATATAGTATTCATATATTATACATGTATATATTTATATATATATTCATATATCTTCGGATGTTACTTTTTACATATGTGTAGCATGTGCCCGGAATGATTGTTGTTGTATTGTGTTTCTCAGATCCTGGGACCCCATCCTGCTGGGCTCTCCCGGTCTTCCATACCTGGCTGGTTTTGGGGAAAAAATTGGGATATTTGTCTGTTTAATCCCCATGGTCAGGGTAGCATAAGATTTTAGCTAGCCAGTATTAAAGGGGCATCCCGGGTTGCTTACTGCGTAAATCCCTGGGGTCTGCGAATACCATAATTTCACCATAGGGAGGCTGCCAAGGATACCGGAACTGATCCTTCGGGACAATCCAGGCTGTGTGGGGGTTGTGGGACTCCGCTCCCGGGGGATGATGTCATTGTATGCATTCCATGTGCGCAGCGGAGCATTGAGTGCCAGTCCAGCACCCCTGTGTCTGGTACTTCATCGTCCGCGCCATCTCCCTCTTCTCCTCGCCTGTTCCGGACCCCGTGTGACGTGGTCACGGGTGGGGATTCGCAATCTGAGGTGTGCGCCCGCTTGGCCAACCTCGAGAAAATGTTTTCCGCTATGTCCGCTCAGAAGGCTACGGCTAAGCGTAAACACCTATCTCCGCCTACGCCGGTCTCTGGTGAGGAGGTGATTGAGGACCTGGATTGGTCAGATCGTCCCCTCGAAGAGGGTGAGCTTGTGGAGGATTTGGATGATTCAGAGGGCCAGCAGGTGCTGGGCGCTGAGGGGGACCAGGTGGATGGTCCCGCTCCTGTTACGGCTTCTATTTTGGCCCAAATGTTTGAGGTTTTGGGTTTGGACCCTCCCGAGGTTGCTCCTCGGCCTAGGGGCCAGCTTTTTGGGGGGCTCTAAGCAGATTCTGGAGTTCCCCAGTCAACAGCATTTCGAGGACGTTGTCCTTAGGCAGTGGGAGCTTCCTACACGGCTCGTCGGGGTACCGCCTAGCGGGGATTAGAAATATCCCTTTCCGGCGGACTTGCTGACACGTTGGTCTGTCCCTCACGAGGTGGATGCTCTGGTTTTGGGGCTGTCTAATATGGCGGCTGTTCATTTTCCTGACGCTACTTATCTTAAGGATGGCGAGGATCGCCGGATTGATCAGCTGGCCTGCCATGGTTTCGTCTGTGCGGGTTCGGTTTTGAGGCCTGTTTGTGCTTCGGCTTCTTTGGCCGTGGCGGTTAGGTCTATGGTCAGGGATTTATGTGTGGATCTTGATCCCTCGGGTGATGAGTTTCTTGCGCTTAGGCGTTGTCATTTATCCTGGCCGCTCAGGATGATGCCATGTTGATGTGTGGCAGGGCGTCTGCCCTGTTGGTTGAAAAGCTGGCTTCTGTGGCCAAGGGAGGTAGGCTGCCTCAGCGCAAGAAGTTTCGCCGTTCCTTTCGGGGGGCGGCCTCCTTCAATCCGTCCTTTCGGGGAGCCAGAGCCGGCAGGACTGCGGGCTTCTCGGCTTCCAGGGGTGCGGGTTGGAATAGGGGTAAAGGCCGTGGCCGCCCCGTTCATGCCTGGGGCGCCAAGCCCGCTCAGCATTGAAGGGGCGCCCTCACCCGTGCGGGTGGGGGGACGGTTGCGACGCTTCTCCCGGGAATGGGACCAGGAGGTCTCGGACAGGTGGTTTCGGGAGGTGGTGTCGGCCGGTTACAAGCTGGAGTTCGAGTCCCGTCCTCCTCCAAGGTTTTTTCAGGTCTCGGGTTCCTTCAGACCCGGTGGCTGCGCAGGGGCTCCTGGCGGCGGTTCAGAATCTCGTGGAATTGGCGGTCATTTGCCCGGTCCCTCCTTCAGAGGTGGGGCGGGGGTATTACTCCAATCTGTTCACTGTACCTAAGAAGGACGGGTCGTTCCGTCCGATCCTGGATTTGAAGTTTTCCCAACCGGTTTATTCGTCCCCGGAAGTTTCGCAGGGAGACCTTGCGGTCTGCGATCGGCTCGCTTCGGCAGGGGGACTTTATGACGTCCATAGACATCAAGGATGCGTACCTTCACATTCCGTTTTTTCCGGCTCCTCAGAGGTTTCTTCGCTTTGTGGTGGAGGATCGGCATTTTCAGTTTGTAGCTCTTCCATTTGGTCTCACCTCGGCTCCAAGGGTGTTCACCAAGGTGTTGGCAGGGGTGATGGCCCTGCTCAGGGGGTTCGCATTGTGCCTTACCTGGACGATCTTCTCATCATGGCCCCTTCCTTCAGTCAGGCGGCAGGGGACACCAGCATGGTGGTGTCTATGTTAGAGGGGTTCGGCCGGGTGATCAATTACCCCAAGTCCTCTCTGGTTCCGGCCAGGGTGGTGACTTTCTGGGGATGTCCTTGGACTCTTGCCAGCACAGAGTGTTTCTCTCTCAGGCCAAGGTTCTTTTGATTCAGGAATTGGCTCAGCTTCTTCTTTCCAATCCTCACCCGTCCATTCGGCTAGGGATGAGACTGGTGGGGTTGATGGTGGCCTCGTTCGAGGCGTTTCCCTTCGCACAGTTTCACACGAGGACGCTGCAGCTGCATCTTTTGGTGTCTTGGGACAGGCGCCCGCGGTCATTGGATCGGTCCCTCCGGATGTCCCCTCGGGTTCGGCAGTCTCTTCGGTGGTGGTCGGTCTCGGACAATCTTCTGAAGGGCAGGTCGTTTATGACGCCGCTTTGGGACACTGTCACCACGGATGCCAGCTTGTCAGGATGGGGAGGTTTCTGGAAGGATCTTCAGTTTCAGGGGCAGTGGGTTCCTCTGGAGGCCCACTTGCCCATCAATGTTCTGGAGTTGCGAGCCATCAGGTTCGTTCTGTCCCACTTGACGCATCATTTACAGGGTCTGCCGGTTCAGGTTCGATCGGACTATCAGACGGCGGTTGCTTACATCAATCACCAAGGAGGGACTCGCAGTCTGGGTGCCCTCAGAGAAGTGTCTGATTCTGGTTTGGGCGGAGACTTGCGTCCCTTGCTTTTCGGCAGTGTACATTCCAGGAGTGGAGAACACGGAGGCGGATTTTCGGAGCTGGTCCTCGTCCCGCCAGGGGGAATAGTCCCTTCATCCCCAAGTGTTTCGGTCCATGTGTCTTCGGTGGGGGACACCGGAGGTGGATCTGTTTGCCTCTCGTCACAATCACAAGCTTCCGACATTCGTGTCGCTGTCTCGGGGCCCTCTGGCGGTGGATGCCATGGCCTTGAGCTGGAGGGTTCTGGGTTTTCTGTATCTGTTACCTCCGATTCCCGTGCTAGGCAGGGTGCTGCGAAAGCTAGTTCAGGAAGGAGTTCCCGCCATTCTCGTGGCTCCAAGGTGGCCAAGGCGGGTGTGGTTCGCAGACATCATTCGTCTGGCAGTGGATCAGTTAGATCTGCCTCTTCGGCCAGATCTGCTCACCCGGGGTCAACTGTGTTACCCCAGTTTACCAACGCTGGCTTTGACGGCTTGGTTGCTGAAACCTCCATCTTGGGGGAGAAGGGTCTTTCGGATTCGGTCATTCAGACTTTCGTTAGTGCTAGGAGGAGGTTTTCCTCTTCCATCTATTATAGGGTCTGGTGATCTTATATTGATTGGTGTGAGGCTAGATCTTTGCCCTGCCGGGTTTTTTCTATTTCTCGGATTTTGGATTTTCTTCAGTCAGGGCTGGATTCTGGTCTTCAGATGAGTACATTGAAGGGGCAGGTGTCTGCCTTGTCTATTTTTTTTTTTTTTTTTTTTCCAGAGGTCTTTTGCTAGCCATTCTTTGGTCAAGACGTTCTTCCAGGGGGTTTCGCTTCTGCGGTCTCCTAGGAAGCCTTTGCTCCCAGTTTGGGATTTGACTTTGGTGCTCTCTGCGTTACAGGCTCCTCCCTTTGAGCCTTTGCAGGATATTGCGCTGTCCACTCTTACTCAGAAGGTTGTCTTTTCGGTGGCCATCACTTCGGTTCGGCGTGTTTCGGAGTTGGCAGCCTTGTCGATTCAGGCTCTTTATTTTGAGAAGCATCAGGACAAAGTGGTCTTTCGTTTCAAGTCAGATTTTCTCCCTAAGGTGGTATCTGCTTTTCATCTTATTCAGGTCATTGTTCTTCCTTCCTTGTGTCCTAAGCCTAGGAATGACAAGGAGAGTGCGTTGCACTGCTTGGACGTTGTGCGTTGTGTTAGGTACCTTTTGCGTGCTACGTCTTCCTTTCGTAAGACTGATGCTCTTTTCGTAGTGCCCTGTGGGCCCAGGAAGGGTTTGGCTCTGGCTAGGTCTTCCATTAGCAAATGGATTCGTCCGGCGGTTGTTGGGGCCTATTCTGCCAAGGGCAGGGTCCCACTTTTCACGTTACCGCTCATTCTACTTGTGTGGTTGGTGCGTCCTGGGCTTTTCAGCACCAGGCTTCGGTTGAACAAGTTTTTAAGGCCGCTACCTGGTTTTCGGTTCACTTTTTTCCCAGGTTTTGTAAGGTTGATGTGCGGGCCTCAGCGGATGCTGTGTTTGGCCGTAAGGTTCTGCAGGCTACAGTGGTTTGAGTTTTATCTGCGTTATTGCCTGGTTTGGATACCCGCCCTTTTTTGGACACTGCTGTTGGATGTCCCAAGTGTAATAATAATTAGTAAATGAAGTGGGGTGTGTGACATACTTAGAATAATACCATTTTGTGATTACTCACCTGTAAAATGGGTATTATAAGTATGTCACACACCCCACTTCACCCGCCCTCTTTTGGTATCCTGGTTCCTTATATGGTGAAGTTTTGTTATTTACAGTTGAGGGTTACTTTTGTTTTTTCCTGGTACCTTGTCTTACTGCTGTTTTAACACTGGGGAATTGATGGGAGGTACCAGGTATGTATAGACCGGGAGGGGCTTGCTGCTTTTTTGGAGATCTCTGCAACTGCGCCACCTAGCGGTGAGATTACCCAAGTGTAATAATAATTAGTAAATGAAGTGGGGTGTGTGACATACTTATAATACCCATTTTACAGGTGAGTAATCACAAAATGGTATTATCCCCTCTACCCGCCTCACCTTTGTCAATTGCTTCTCTTACCATCTCACTTCTGCCCACCTCACCTCTTTCCACTTACCCTCTGCTGAAATGACCTTTCCCTGCCTTACCTTTGCCCACGCCTTCTCACCTTTACCCACCTTTGGTAACCTACTTAATTTCACCCCTCCTCTGCTCACCTTTACCTATACATAAAGGCATTCACAGCTTACTTTTTTATGCATACAGTGAATGTAGTCTCTAGACCAGGGGTACTCAACCACTTCTTGTGAAGGTCTATTTAAAGGCACCTGTCGAGAGGTGAAGGTCCGGGAAGAGGGCTGTCGCGGGGGGGGGGGGGGGGTAGATGAAATCAGCACACTGGGGCAGGAGCTATAGATTCCCCAGGCAAAAGTAAAAAAGGCCGCTTCGCCCCTACCCAACCCCCAAAATCCTATTGGGCACCCCCCCCTTGCATTCTGTACAGGCTGTGTACAGGGCTGGACTAGGACTCAGGGTGTTACTGGCAATATGGTCTGGTAACAAGGATGGATAGATGGGGCTCAGGGGAGAGAAGCTGTAAGGAAGATGTATAGACAGGAAAGGAAGTGCAGGGAAGGGTGGAGAGAGCTGGGACAAGGGATAAATGGACAGAACTGGTTTGGAATGGCCAGAGCTTGAAGAGTAATGGATTAGCAAAGCTAAGAGGCTGGGGGATTGGATGAGTAAAACTGGGAGGACAGCAATGGATGGGCCAGAGCGGAGGGGACAGGGATGGATGGGCCAGAGCGGAGGGGACAGGGATGGATGGGCCAGAGCGGAGGGGACAGGGATGGATGGGCCAGAGCGGAGGGACAAGATGGTGGGACAGGGATAGATGGGGCTGAGCTGGGGTGGGGGGAAAAGGATTGGACGGGGCAAAGAGGCCAAGAAACAAAGTGTGCGCACATTGCAATGCTACTTCCTGCCTCTGCATTACTTCATATTGCAATGCTAGGTGCCAGGGAGCCATGACACTGGCAGAGACTAAGCACTACATCACCGATCAAGGAGGCAGCTCTGAGCACGGCAACACAGAAGCAACTGAGCTAAGCTGTTGGGGCAGGGCTCCGGAAATCTGGCACCGAGATCTGCAGTCGGCCCCCGGTCTGCCAGTTGAATATCGCTGCTCTAGACCAAAAAAGGTTGTGCACCCCTAGCTTGAAGGAAAACACCCTTTTCCAGGTTTTTATGTTCTGCCTTTTTTCTTTTAGGATGTAAGAAAATAACTTGTGTTGGGATTGTGACCTCAGCCCTGTGATATGCTTACTCAGAATGCAGTTTCTCATTCTTGGGGCTCTGTCTGGCTACAGTGGGAATGGTTTTCATGGACTTGAGTAAACACAATGGATTACAAGTCCCAGAATTCATCCCACTAGAACAGGTGAGCTAATCTGCAGCTTTGCCCAAGTCTAAGCAACACAAGGACCACACCAGGTGTGAATGCTGCCAGTAACCCTTTAGCTGGAACACAATTGTGATCCTATATAAAATAACTGCATTTTCCTATTGCGTGGCACGGCCTGCTTCAAGAAGTCCTTACGTATGGGATATTCCGCCACAAGGTGGCGCAGTGCACTGCAGAAGAGTTGTGGCTCCTCCCGGTACCCTATAAAAACAGGATCACCAATAGACCTCTCCAGTGTATTCTAAGTATACAGCACGTCCTGCTCCAAATATAATTCCTTATGTTTGGGTTATATGTCCACAAGATTGCGCTGGACTGCAGAGACAGCAAAAAAGTGGCTCCTCCTGGCCCCTTATATACCAGGGTCCTCCCACAAATTCCCCAGATCTTCTCTGCAGTCTGCGCTGCGATGACAAGAAGATGGCTCTCTCTACTCGCAGGTGAGCGGGGCTTACTAGCCTGCGGCCCTGTTGGACTATTCCCATCCGTTCCATTTTTAATTTGCCTCCCAGCCTTGGCTGCGCTGGTTCGGGTGATGGTAGGTAGCACCGCTGCAGGTGCTTAGGAGTGCTGCTCCACCGCAATCCCCCACCAAAGGGTAGGCGGTATAGGCAAATGGTGAGCCTTATGGGATGCCCCTGTCCATTGGTTAGGTGGCTGCTGCCCTCCCTCGCACTCCCTTGTAGTTCTGGGGGGGGGTGTATTTATACATTCACTCGTATGCTATACTTGGCTGCTTGGTTATTCTTAGTATACAGTACGTCCTGCTCCAGATATAGTACTTACACTTAGGATAACCCAAGTGTAAGTACTATATCTGGAGCAGGACGTACTGTATACAAATATCAATTCTACAGGTGAGTATTTCACAGAATTGTATCTTTGGTGCCTGGTGTTAACATATTTCCTATGGAGGCTGGGGAATTTTTTGACCTGACTGGTTATGCCCCCCCCCCCCAGAAGAGGTGGAATTGTTTTGACTCAGAATCATCTGAGGGGCAGCCTAAGGGTTATGCTGGCTCTGATTCGTGGGCTCCAGATGATACTGACAGGCTTCTGGCTCATATATTTGAAGTACTTGCTATCTCCCCTCCTGCCCATTCTTTAACCTCGTGCTTAAAGAATGGGAGCATCCTAGCAGGCTCCCTGGGGTGCCTAAGAGTTGGGATAGGAGGTATCCTTTTCCTGCTGAAGTGGTTAAATGATGGTCATCCCCTCCCGAAGTGGATGCACCAATTTTGGGGTTGTCTAACACTTCTGTCATGCATTCCCCTGACTCTACTACACTGAAGGACGGTGAGGACCAGCGCATTGACCAGCTGGCTTCTCATGCCTTTGCCTGTGTGGGATCTGCGCTGCGCCTGGTTTGTGCCTCTGCCATTACGGCTGTGGCTATTGAGACCCTGCTCAAAAACATTTTAGATGGGGCTCCTGATGATGCTGCTAGTGATGAGTATAGAGCTCTTATACATTGTGAGGAATTTGTTACATATGTCCTCTCTGCTTTGGATGATACCATTAGAATGTGTGGCAGGGCTTCTGCCTTGGTGGGGGCTATACGCCGCTCGGTTTGGCTGCGCCAGTGGGCGGCAGACAACGCTGCTAAGAAGGCTCTCACTGGGTTTTCCTTTACAGGACTGCGCCTTTTTGGGGACCGCCTGGACCTGTTTGCTAAAGGAGGCAAGTTACCCTAGCGCAAAAGACAGCCTCGTCCCTTTCGGGGGTCAGGTTCCTTTCTTCCCTACTACCGTGGGTCGAGAATCAGAAGGGGAGTCTCATTTGCAGGGGCAGCTGCGCGCGCCTTTTTTGCTTCATATTGGATGTTCCACGCCGGGCGGCGGCATTTACCTCAGATGATGCTGCATCCTCATTGGCTGCTTGTTGGGCTTCGTGCCCTTCAGGGGGGCGGGGCCTGGCGCGCCGCGCTTCATGGCTCGCTCTGGCCCGCCCTTCGAGGTACTCGCCGCCGTTTTGTCAGATCGTGCGCGCGTGTGACGTTTTTACATACCGTGGTCTGTAAGTGCCCTCGCGGGCGGCTTTATAATCGTTGTAGTTTTTCGGTTCTGACACCCTTTCTTCTCATTGTGTCTTTCAGACGGGTGAATCCATTGGTTTCTCCTTGCCCGGTGTAATTGATAGTCGGGCCTTGTAAAATTACTCCCACTTCCCTAGCGGGTCATTGGGGCATCCAGGGTTGCCTTATAGCGTCAATCCCTACTGGCATATTGTGCCCTAAAAATCACCATATGGAGGCATCTCAGGATAATGTGACCGGGGTTCCCCTGGGACACGACCGGCTGTGTATGGCGTGTGGACAACCCCATGCTGACAGGGCACGGGTCTGCGTACCCTGTGCTGAGCAAGCGCTGGCCTTGCAATCTGGCCTGCCAGTGGCTACACCTCGTTGCTCTTCACCTACTCCCCAAGCTTAAATCTCACTCCTGCTGAGTCGCATACAAGTGGGGATTCTCAGCCTGATTTGTCATCTAGACTGGCTACGGCTGAACGGATTATTGTGAGATCTTTAGCGCGTAAGGGCCCTGGTAAGAAGCAGCACTTGACGCCTTATGTTACTGTTTTCCCTGTGGGATCTCAGGAGTTTATGAATCTGTGTGGCTATACCTCTTCTGATGGAGAGCTCTTTTCTGACTCAGGCTCATCTGATGAGAGACCGAAGGGTCATGACTATTCTGGCCCTGACCCCTGGGCCCCGGATGACACTGACAGATTATTGATCCAGATCTTTGAGGTTCTGTCTATCTCTCTCCCTGGTGAGGCTCCCAGGCAAGGAGGGGAGCGTTTCCATACAGCAACATCACGTTTGGAATTTCTAGAGCAGGCACATTTCCATACCCTTGTGCTCAAGGAATGGGAGTGCCCCAGTAAACTTCCCGGGGTTCCAGGGGATTGGGATAGTAAGTATCCTTTTCCCCCTGAGGTGGTTAATTGTTGGTCACCGATTTCCCCCCCCCCCCCCGAGATTGATGTCCCGATCATAGGGCTAACACCCCTGTCTTGCATCCCCCTGATTATACTACCCTTCGGGATGCTGAGGACCGGCGCATTGACCTGCTGGCCTCCCATGCCTTTGCATGTGCGGGGACGGCGCTGCGCCCGGTCTGTGCCTCTGCCATTACGGCTGTGGCCGCTAGAACCCTCATCAGAAAAATGCTTAATCGTGCCCTTGATGATCTCCCTTGGGAGGTGTTTAATGCACTCTCCAGTTGTGATGTGTTTGTAAAATTTATCCTATTAGCATTGGATGACACCATCCGAATGTGTGCTAGAACTTCTGCCCTTGTGGTGGCTATACGTCGCTTGGTCTGGCTGCGCCAGTGGGGTGCTAACAATGCTGCGAAGAAGGCCCTTACTGGGCTTCCTTTTAAGGGGCTACGCCTGTTTGGGGCCCGTCTAGACCTGTTTGGTAAGAGAGGTAAGTTAACCCAGCGCAGGCGGCTGTCTCGGCCCCTTCGGGGCCAGGGCCCCCCTTCTACCCCCTACCATGGTATTAAACAGGAACCAGGGGTGTCCTTCGCGGGGGCTCGCGTAAATTCCTGCCCCAGGAGCAGCAGACAACGCCCTGACTCCTCCGGCCGGGGTTAGGGGACGGCTGCGGCACCTCTCTCATGTCTGGAGGCATCGCGCCTCAGACCGGTGGATTCAGGAGGTAGTGTCCTCCGGCTACAACATAGTTTGCTGTGCGGCCTCCCCCAAGATTATCAGGTCCCGGGTACTCCTGGTCCCTGCCTCTGCTCAGGTGTTGGTGCAGGCCGTGCAAGGCCTGCGGGGTTTGGGGGTCATTTGCAGATTTCCCTTAACAGACAGAGGCAAGGGACTCTACACCAACCTTTCCACGGTTCCCCAAAAGGATGGGTCAGTCTGGCCCATTCTGGATTTACAGATCTTCAGCAAATAGTCAGGTATAGGCGTTTTCTGCATGGAAACTCAGCTCCTTGCGCCCCGGGGGCTTCATGCCGTCTGTGGAGACACCAAGGTTCTTCAGATTCGCGTTGGAAGACCAACACTGCCAAGTTGTGGCCTTGTCATCTGGCCTCTCTTCAGCTCCCAGAGTGCTCACCAAGGTGCTGACGGGGGTGATGTCTCTGAGACCAAGGGGCGTCCGCGTGCTGCCCTACCTGGACGTCCTCATTACTTCCCAGTCTCTATATCAGGCTAAGTTGGATATTCAGCTGGTGGTGTCCATTTGGGAGTCATCTGGATGGGTGATCAACCACCCTGAGTCCTCACTGTCCCCTTCCTTGGTAGCTCCATTCCTAGGAATGAATCTGGATACATTTCAGACAAGGATCTTCTTTCCTCAGCAGAAAGTGGACATTTTGGTTGCACGGGCTCAGTCCTTCCTAGCTGTCTCCGTCCCTCCACCAGGCAGGGGATGCAGCTGGTGGGCCTGATGGTGGCGTGCTTGGAAGCGGTCCCTTATGCTCAGTCCCCCTCGGGGTGCGTCTGCGACTTCTCCCATTGTTTGTATGGGACAAGGACCCAGTATCTCTGGACAGGGTCTGTGTGCCTTCCCCCATGGTAAGGAGGTCCCTCTTGTAGTGGATGGACTCAAGGAGCCTGTTGGGGGGCAGATCCCTTCTTGCCCCTTCCTGGGAGACGGTCACCACGGATGCCAGTCTATCAGGTTGGGGGGGGTTTCTGGAAGTCCTGCGGTTCCAGGGGAGGTGGGGCCCTTAGGAGGCCCATACACCTATCAATGTTTGAAACTGTGAGCGATCAGGTTAGTTCTAACTCCCTTGACTACTCCTCTTCAGGGCCTGCCTGTTCAGGAGCGCTAGGTCTATCTGACGGCAGTTGCCTACATCAATCATCAGGGAGGGACCCGGAGCAAGCGGGTACTCCAGGAAGTGTCTCCGATCCTGACCTGGGTGGAGGCCAATGTTCCCTGCATATCAGCGGTATACATTCCGGTGGGGGTCCCTCTGCAACAGGGTGTTCCATTCCCTGTGTCACCGTGGGGACCAACCAGATGTGGATCTGTGTCCCGTCACAATCACAAGCTTCCGGTTATTGTCTTCCTGTCCCAGGATCCTCTGGCCGTGACCACGGATGCTTTAGTACTGTCATGGCAGGACATTCTGTTCTGTGTGTCTTCCTTCATTCCCCCTGCTAGGCAGGGTTCTGCGCTAGATTGCGCTGGAAGGGGTGCCAGTGATTCTGGTGGCCCCCAGGTGGCCAAGAAGAGTGTGGTTCGCAGACGTGGTACAGTTGGCATTACGTTCTGCCAGGAGTGCCAGATCTTCTCATTCAGGGCCCCTTACGCCGTCCCAATTACAAACTCTGGCTTGACGGCCTGGCTGCTGAAACCTCCATCTTGATGGTGAAAGGCTTGTCTGCCTCGGTGATTGAGAACATGGCGTAGGCTAGGAAGAGAACTTCTTCCATCTATTATAGGGTATGGCGTACCTAACTTGATTGGTGTTAGTCTAGGTCTCTTCCCTGTTGGGTGTTCTCAGTCCCCAGGGTTCTGGAGCTTTTACAGCATGGGTTGGAGTTGGGTCTAAAACTCAGTACTCTGAAGGGTCAGGTTCTTCCCTGTCTGCCTTCTTTCAGAAGTCTTTGCTCAGTATTTCTTGGTTAAGACCTTCTTTCAAGGGGTCACTCGTGTACGTCCCCCTCGTAAACCTATGGTCCCGGTTGGGATTTGAACTTGGTCTTGTCTGCCTTGCAGGGTGCTTCCTTTGAGCCTATTCAGGATGCTGCTCTGGCTGTACTTACCCTCAAGGTTGTCTTTCTGGTGGCTATTACTTTGGTTAGGCGTGGGTCTGAGCTGTCCAGCCCCCATTCCTTGAGAGACACCAGGATAAGGTGGTGTTCCGCCTTAAGCCGGACTTTCTGCCTAAGGTGGTGTCTGCTTTTCATTTGAATCAGGTTATTGTTCTTCCTTCATTGTGCCCTAATCCTAGCATCGCTAAGGAAAGGGTTCGTCATTTCTTGGATGTGGTCAGGTGTTTGAAGTATTACCTGGTTGTCACTGTGTCCTTCCGGAAAACTGATGCTCTTTTTGTGGTCCCTGCTGGACTTAGGAAGGGTTTGGCTCCTGCCAAGTCTACTGTTAGCGAATGGATTTGTCGGGCTGTGATTCTGGCCTATTCTACTAAGGGGAGGAATCCTTCCACCTTATTGCTCATTCTACTTGTGCTATTGGTGCCTCTTGGGCCTTCCAGCACCAGGCTTCTGTTGGACAAGTTTGCAAGGCCGCTACTTGGTCTTCTGTTCATACCTTGTCAACTTTTTACAAGGTTGATGTTAGGGCCTCAGCTGATGCTGTTTTTGGCTGCAAGGTTTTGCAGGCGGCAGTGGTTCAAACTGTCTGCTGTTGCTTTTTTGTTGGGGATTCCACCCTACTTTATGGACACTGCTATTGGATGTCCCAAGTGTAAGTAATCTATCTGGAGCAGGACGTACAGTATACTAAGAATAATACAATTCTGTGAAATACTCACCTGTAGAATTGATATAAGTATACAGTATGTCCTGCTCCACCCCACCCTGGTTTTTGCATTATTCTGGATCCCCTGTATGGTGATTGTTATCATTGTTATAGTTACCAGTTTTTGGTGGTTAAATTCTCCCGGCTTCTTGTTCACTGCTTTTCAATGCTGGGGATTTGTGGGAGGTCCCTGGGTATTTGAGGGGCCGGGAGGAGCCTGTTTTACATGTCTCTGCAGTGCAGCGCCATCTGGCGGAGGATAACCCCAAGTGTAAGTAATCTATCTGGAGCAGGACGTACTGTATACTTATAATATCAATTTTACAGGTGAGTATTTCACAGAATTGTATTTTTCCAGGGGGTGACTCATGTGCGTCCCCCTCGTAAGCCTATGTTACCAGTCTGGGACTTGAACTTGCTCCTATCTGCCTTGCAGAGGTCTCCTTTTTAGCCTGTGCATCAGGCTGCTTTGTCCGTTCTTACTCTTAAGGTAGTCTTTTTGGTGGCTATCACTTTTGTTAGGCGTGTTTCTGAGTTGGCGGCGCTTTCCATCAAGCCCCCCTTACATTGAGAGACAACAGGACAAGGTGGTGTTTCGCTTTAAACCAGATTTTCTGCCTAAAGTTGTGTCATGTCAATCAGGACATTGTTTTGCCTTCTCTGTGCCCTAATCCTAGTAAACCTAATGAGAGGGCTTTACATTCCTTGGATGTGGTCAGGAACTTGAAGTTCAATTTGGTGGCTACTGAACCCTTCAGGAAGACTGATGCTCTTTTTGTGGTCCCTTCTGGTCCTAAGAAGGGTCTGGCTCCAGCTAAGTCTACTATCAGCAAGTGGATCGTTCAGGCTGTGATTCAGGCCTATTCTGCTAAGGGGAATCCTCCCTTCCGCCTTACTGCTCATTCTACTCGTGCTATTGGTGCCTTTTCAGCACCAGGCTTCTGTTGAACAAGTTTGCAAGGCTGCTACTTGGTCTTCTGTTCATACCTTTTCTAAGTTTTACAAGGTTGATGTTCGGGCGTCAGCTGATGCTGCTTTTGGCCGCAAGGTTCTGCAGGCGGCAGTGGTTTAAACTGCCCGTTGTTGCTTTTTGCGGATCCCACCCTACCTTACGGACACTGCTATTGGATGTCCCAAATGTAAGGAATTATCTTTGAAGCAGGACGTGCTGTATACTTAGAATAATACAATTCTGTGATTACTTGCCTGTAGAATTGGTATTATACGTATATAGCACGTCCTGCTCCACCCCACCCTCATCATTGTTCTTTGTACCTCTGTATGGTGATTGTTATCATGTTTCATGGTTCAAATTGTTAATTAGGGGTTTAATTCTCCTGGCTTCTTGCTAACTGCTTTTCAATACTGGGGAATTTGTGGGAGGACCCTGGTATATAAGGGGCCGGGGGGAGCCACTTTTTTGCTGTCTCTGCAGTCCAGCGCCATCTTGTGGACGTATAACCCAAACGTAAGGAATTATCTTTGGAGCAGGACGTGCTGTATACGTATAATACCAATTCTGCAGGTGAGTAATCACAGAATTGTATTTTCCTCTGCAGTGTATACTGCGAAGATAGAAAATGGCTCTTTATATTGCGCAGGTGAGCGGGGCAACCAAGTCTGCGGCCCTGCATGTCTATTTCCACCCGTTTCCGGACCCTCTGTGCCTCCCAGCCTCGGCTGATGGATCGAGTGAAGGTAGAGGAGCATCAGGGTCGGGTGCTCAAGGAGCGCTGCTCCAAGCCGCAGACCCTGTCCCACAAAGGGTAGCCGGCCATAGGCTTTATGGTGAGCCTACTGAGGGATGCGGAGTTCCTGTCCTAGCTTCTGAGGGGGTGAGTGTCTTGGGGACTGTGTGCCTTTTCTCTGTTTTCTGGGCCCCCCACCCTCCCTGGCCCAGCTCTCGCCGTTGCCTACTCGCTCTCCTCCAACCCCCCCCTCTCCCCGGGGTGTGTTCGGGGGGGGGGGGGTGGTAGCGGCGAGTGGTATTTTTCTTTGCCACTTTGCTGGGCGGCGCTATAACTGTGAGGCGTTTTTGTATTGCGATGGTGCCGGATCGGTCACGTGAGCGATGTTCTCGCGCTCTTTGGGGGGGGCGGGGCTGGGGGATGACTCGTATTGCGTCTCCCCGTGGCCTGCCCCTCGAGGTTCATCTGTTGGCGCCATTTTTAGTCGATTGCGCGTCTGGGCCCCTCTTCCTCCCCGGGCTGCGGCGCTTCCTCCTGCGGTCTGGTGGCTTTGATCTACTTGGTCTGTGAGTCCCCTTCGGGGGGGTCTTTTGTTTACTTGGGGCATGGACTGCGGGATGTTTGTGCCTTTTATTTATGTCTTTCAGGTGGGACAACTGTGGGTTGTGGTTTCTCCCAGCTCTACTCCCCCCGGGTAGCTTTTTATTGGCCCTAACCCTGTGCTGGCCTATTGTGCCTGTGTTAATCACCATATGGAGGCTTCTGGGGACAGCGTGCTCGGGGTTCCTTCGAGGCAATCCCGGCTGTGTGCCATGTGCAGGGTATCCCCTTTGAATTACAGTGCAGCGGTGTGCGTGCCGTGCGCCCAGGGTATCTTTGCGGGCCAGGCTAAGCTACCCGCTTCGCTTACCAGTTCTGTGTCCCCTTCGGCATCACCTACCCCTCCGTGCCTGCATTTAGCCCCCAGTGAGGGGGATACTAGCAGGGGGTCACAATCTGATCTGGCACTTCGTGTGGCCAGCATTGAAAGGCAGCTTGCCAGGCCTGTTCCACGTAAGGCTTCTGGTAAGAAGCGGCACCTGGCTCCCACGCCCTCCCTCTTTGCTGAGGAGGATGAGGGAATTGATGCTTTTGGTGGCTGTTACTCCCTAGAGGAGGGGGAGCTTTTCCAGGACTCTGACTCCTCTGGGGACCAGCAGGAGGGTTATGACAGAGACCCTGGGTCTGCGTCTGGGGAGGACTCATGGTTCCCTGATGACACTGATAGACTGTTGGCTCACATTTTTGAAATCTTGCACATTGTCCCGCCTGAGGTGGCTAAGAGGAAGCAGGGTGAGCTCTTTCGTCCTGATAAACAGCGTCTGGAGTTCCCTGAGCAGCGCCATTTCACTATCGGTGCTCAAGGAGTGGGGACGTTCTAGTAGATTGCCCGCGGTGCCCAAAGGGTTAGATGAGAGGTATCCCTTTCCTGCTGACCTGGTCAAGCGATGGTCGTGTCCCCCTGAGGTGGACGCTCCCATTCTAGGGCTGTCCAACACCTCGGTCATGCCTTCCCCTGATACTACTACACTGCGGGACAGCGAGGACCGGCGTATGGATCAGCTGGCCTGCCATGCTTTTACATTTGTGGGGGCTGTGTTGCGTCTGGTCTGTGCCGCTGCCATTACAGCTATTGCCCTTAAACAGCTCAAGCGTCTCCTTGATGGCGCTATGGCTGGTAGGAGGGGGGAGGATTATAGGGCCCTCTTGCTCGGCTTTGATTTTGTTGCCTTTGTCCTTACTGCCATGAATGATGCGGTACGGCTGAGTGGTAGGGCCTCTGCCCTTTTGGTGGCTATGCGCCGCTCTGTTTGGTTGCGTCAGTGGGCAGCTGACGCTGCTGCTAAGAAGGCTTTCACTGGTTTCCCCTTTGCGGGGCTGTGGCTCTCTGGTGAGCGTCTGGATGTTCTAGCCAAGGATGGAAGGCTGCCTCAGCGTAGCGTTTTGTGCTCCCAGAGGAGGTCGTGGCTCCCTCTTTTCGGGTAGCCGCAGAGATTCTTGGGGCCGTGGCAGATCCCGTGGTCGTCCCGGTCTCTCATGGGGTCCCAAGCCCCCTCAGGCATGAGGAGGCGCCCTCACCTTTGCCCGGGCGCCTTCATGACCTCCGTGGACATCAAGGATGCCTATCTTCACGTGCCAATCTTTCCAGGTCATCAGAAATATGAGGTTCGCTCTAGAGGATCAGCATTACCAGTTTGTGGCTTTACCTCGGCGCCTCGGGTGTTCACCAAGGTGCTGGCGGGCGTGATGGCTCTGCTGCGAAATCAGGGCATTCGCATCCTCCCTTACCTGGATGACATTCTGATTGCGGCTCAGTCACTTCATCAGGCCCAAAAAAATACTCAGGTGCTGACCTCCACTCTCGAGTCCTTCGGCTGGGTGATCAACTACCCCAAGTCTTCACTGTCTCCGTCTTTGGTGAGGTCCTTTCTGGGCATGACTCTGGATACCTCTCAGGTCAAGGTCTGCCTGCCTCAGCAGAAAGTGGAGGGCCTTCAGAAGCAGGCACGGGCTCTGCTCTTGTGTCCCCATCCGGCAAGGGATGCAGTTAGTGGTCCTGATGGTGTCCTGCTTCGAGGCGATTCCCCTTTGCTCAGTTTCACATGAGGCCTCTTCAGTTGCACCTCTTGTCAGTTTGGGATTGGGACCCTGTGTCCCTGGATCAGGAATTTGCTCTGTCCCCCCTGGCCAGACAGTCCCTCTCGTGGTGGCTGGACTAGTGGGCAGGACCTTTCTGCCCCAGAGTTGGAAGACAGTCACCACAGATGCCGGTTGGGGGGGGGGGGGGCTTTTGGAAGTCTCTGCAGTTCCAGGGTCAGTGGGGCCCTCAGAAGGCCCATGCTCCCATCAATGTCCTGGAACTGAGGGCCTTCAGGTTGGTTCTTTCTCAGCTGACCACACACCTTCGGGGTCGGGCTGTTCAGATCCGCTCGGACAACCAGACGGCGGTTGCCTACATCGATCATCAGGGAGGGACTCGGAGCAAGCGAGTCCTCAAGGAAGTGTCCCTGATACTGTCTTGGGCGGAAGAGAATGTCCCTTGCATCTCGGCGGTCTACATTCTGGGGTTGGAGAACCAGGAGGCAGACTCCCTGAGCAGGGGGATGTCTCGGCTGGGGGAATGGTCCCTCAGCAACAAGGAATTTCACTGCTGGGATCAGCCAGGTGTGGACCTGTTTGCATCCCGCCACAATCACAAGCTTCCCAGGTTTGTCTCCGTCACAGGATCCTCTTGCCTTCGCCTTGGATGCGCTAGCAATGCCTTGGACGGCGTTTCGGCTTCTCTGTGTTCCCTCCTTTCCCTCTGCTGGGCAGGGTGCTGCGCAAGATGGCCCAGGAGGGGGTACCAGCCGTCCTGGTGGCCCCCTGTTGGCCAAGAAGGGTGTGGTTCGCAGTCGTCGTGCAGTTGGCAGTAGATCCGTATGCATAGGAAGTGCCAGCCACAGATTCTTTGGACATAGGTAGCAATTCTTACTGAAGGCACAAGGCACAGAGCGCTCACCTCTGAAAAATTCGTAGTCCACAATAAGGAAGTGCCAGCCTGGAGTAGAAGCCTTAAAATCATCAATCCTTTATTTGCATCCCTTAAAAGTCCATCACAGCATGGTAATTGATAAAAAGCATACAACGAGCAGGCCCCACGTCGACGCGTTTCGAGCAGCAGCTCTTAATCATGACAATGGGGCAACTTACAAAACCTTCATTTATACATATGTTAATCATTATCAGAAACCAACAATAGATTGTCCCTGCACCACTCTTAATTAAAGAAAAATAATAATAAGATGGTGTGCAAGAAAGATTTTAGTGTAACAAAAGCAATAAAATTGCAGCAAAAATAGCGTGGGGCCCAGTACCCCACAAAGTACAAACACCAAAAAATCTGCACCACCAATCTGTATATCTAGAATTCAATCAGGACATGCAACAATAAAGTATATTTCTAATTGTAAATTTATTATTTACATAATATTAAAAATAGAGCTCATCCAACAATGCTAAAAACCATAGTAACTCAATGGGAAAAATCTCAAGCCATAAGGGGGTGTCATTGTGCAAAGATAATATAATACAAAGATATGTATATGTGAACCAGTAGATAATTAATACAAACAGTCTATATTCAAAAAATGTGAAAAACTACACAATATTGATTTAAATGATAATAAATCCCACAATTATCATGTGAAAAAAATGTGCATCTAAACAAAACCAATGACCAAACCCAAAAAAATGATCCTAAAGTGAAATGAAAAGTGTATAAAGAAATCCTATCACCCAATAATCTGGCTGGAGATCCCGCTGAGTCCTGGTGCCTCTTTACCCACGCGCTCCGTGGAAACTACCACTTTGCAAGGTGCCAGGAAAGAACAAAAGGTACCTGTGTTGCTCGCCTTAAATAAACCGCCTGAGTGATCAATCAGGTGAAACATATGAGCGCCATCCGCCTCAACCCGCGCACAGCGTCCCCGGCCGGCAGACGCCCCGTGCAGGAGAAACAATCACGTCTCACATGTAAGCTGCGTGCGCCTCCCCGCCGACCCCCCCCCCCCCCAAACCACCCGGCAATCAGCGTCACTCCACCCCGCCGCACAGCAGCGCGTGGTCATGACAACAGACGCCGCCGTGGAGGGGGTGATCGGCAGCCAAGCACCGCAGCCGCACAGAGCATACACACCGCACAGTCAGGGAAAGACCGGCTCACGAACACAGGTATCATTTGTATGTATACAAAAGTAATTTAAAAACATCTCTAACTTTATTATTAAATATAAATGTTACAATAATATTATATACAAATGTCCCATTATTGACATGCCGCTAAAATATCCTAACTATACAAAGAAATTATTGATTCTATATTTGTGATTATAAATCATTGGCTTATCATATCTACAATGAACAGGCGAGGAGGAGCAATATATACATATATACACAACCAAAATGTATATATCATTTCACAAACAGTATTACCAGCATTATGTACAAGCATTTACAGGAATTTACAATATAATTGTCCAAGTGAAGGATTACATCGAAAATAAGAATAAAAGTAAATAAATAAATAAAAATATGTGAGTATAAGAATAATGAGAGCAAATGGAAATGGAAGTGAGTCCACCAGATGTTCCTATTCTAATCCATTTCCACTTACACTCACCCATCCATACCCACATCTATAGCCCAGGCGAACCTTGGTAAGGGAAGAAGTGTACAACAAAAACTAAAGGGTGGTAGTAAGTATATTTTTCATATTATTTGTTATCTATTATTATTATCATTTTACATTTTATCCCCTATATTTTATATATTATATATATTTTTTATATAATGTTGGCAACATTACTGTAATTGGCTCATTAATTATTTGTTGCCCTCCTATATGCAATTTAAAGGGCAATCCCTGATATTATCATATGCTCTAAAGAAGGTGATGTTAGACCAGTAAATATATGAGCATACAGGGACTGTCCGGCCAACACTTACCGAGGAAACATATAAAAAATATATATAAGAATACATATATAAAAAATATATAAAAAAAATGCATACATAAAAAATATATATATATATATATACATAAAGATCATATGCAAGTAGAGAAGCCACATAATGGCTATATGTATATATGTCATTAAGTACAGGGGAAGCCGTGGGGGTGTCCACATGAACACACACACAAAAGTGCAAAGCAACACCAATTAAATAAGTGAAATGAAATAAAATAAAAATAAATATAAAAAATATATAAAAAACTAAGTGAATATAAAAATTAAGTGAAAAAATTGAATAAAGATAAAAAATAAAAATAAAAAGTGAAAAATAATAAAAAATAAAAAAATAAAAAAATAATGAAAAATAAATACATACACCCAATATATATATATTTTATATAATATCCCTTTTTATATGCGTGTGTGCACACATGCCCACGCGTATATGCATGCCCATATGTGCACACACACGTACAAAACCATATATATTATTAATGTTCATAACACCAATAACAATGAGGAAAAACTCCCTTATATATGCACAAGCTTGATGTTCCAGAGACCATATTCTCCCAGATCAATTTCATCATTATTCTGAGGGTTCTACTTCAAAGATCTTCCGATCCCTCATATATACATCATTCAAACAATGGCCTCAACTCCAGAAGAGAGACTGTTCCTCTTGATAGTCGAGCTCAAAGGAAAACGAACAGCAAACACCCGTGTCACAGCAAATCACAACCTACACAAATGACAAGCAAGTGCATGAATAATTAGGAAAAAAAAAAAAAATATATATATATATTTTAAAAAAAAAAATATGTTAAATCATTACACACATTCCCTCCCATGTAACAATCCCCACCCCATCTGTAAAGACAAGCATGTTCTCTACCCGCAAAAGATTCATATGAGACCACTCCATTTCTGAATGCACACTATTTACCTGCCTAAGAAGGGTTCGAATGACACCTCCTCATTAAGACCCAAGGGCGAGATGGTATTCAATTTGTGCATCCATCTCAATTCCTGCTGCAACAATCTCTTTTTTAAGTTTCCTCCCCTGATTCCCAAGTGTATTTTCTCCAGGGGCACCACCTGTAGACCGGCACTCTTACCTTGGTGTTCTCTCAGGAAGTGTTCTGCTACAGATGTAATAATTTTATTCTGTCCCTTGTCTCTCTCAGCCAACCGGATGTTGGATAAGTGGGCCTGCACACGTGTTTTCAGGGAGTTTTTTGTCTCCCCCACGTAGCCTAACCCACAACTACATCTAAGGAGATATATTACCCCTTCTGTTCTACAATTGAGAAACTGTCGGATGTAATATTTTTCTTTGGTGTATTGATTATATACAACATCAGTCTTGACTAAATGTCGGCAGATGTTGCACCGACCACAAGGGAAGGCACCCTTTGAGTGAAGCCACGTAGGAGATCTGGCAAAGTGGCTCCTACTCAATCTATCCCTCAAGTTGGGCGCTCTCCTAGCTGTCATACGTACACTATCCTTAACCATATCTTTCAGGTCCGGGTCCGTGAGTAATAAATCCCAATGTCCCTCAAGGGTGGAACGAATATTCCCCCAACTACTGTTATATTTTGTAATGAATCTAATCTTTTCACCTCGTGATCTCATTTTGGGGATTAACATGGTTTTCCTATCCATAGTAGCTACCTGTTTACATGTATTCTTTATCAACTTCCGTGGGTAACCTCTGTCTTGGAATCTTTCCACCAAATCCTCAGCATGCTTGTGAAATTCCTTTTCACTTGAACAGTTCCTCCTGATTCTAGCAAACTGTCCTTTGGGTATACTCTTTTTCTGATGCGGGGGATGAAAGCTCCCATAATGTAGCAATCCATTAACTGCCGTTTCCTTCCTATGTAAAGTTGTTGAGATTGTACCGTTTTCCTCGAGCTTCAATCTAAGATCCAAAAAGTCCACCTGTTCATTGGACACAGTGTAAGTTAAAAATATATTCATATTATTTTGATTTAATCCATCCAAAAATTCATGACATTTGTCTTGTGGTCCCTGCCACAGGATAAGGAGATCGTCTATAAATCGAAACCAGCCCATAATAAAGGGCTGGTATTCGCCCAGATGTTCTCCAAAGACGATCTCCCTTTCCCACCATCCCAAGAAGAGGTTCGCTATGGAAGGCGCACAACGCGCCCCCATAGCGATCCCCCTCCTCTGTCGATAATGATGTTCATCAAACACAAAGTGATTATGGGTCAGTACAAAATCCACCAACTCAAGAATAAATCTGTGTTTGTCCCTACGCATTTCTGTCTCCATATCTAAGAAGTATTTGGTGGTCTTAAGGGCCCAATCATGAGAAATATTAGAATATAGGGACTCGACATCCGCTGTAATAAGGATTGTCTCCTGAGTCCAACATGTGTCTTCCAACTTTTTCATAAGATCCAATGAATCCCGAATGTAAGAGGTTAACGATTGCACAAATCCCTGGAGATGTAGGTCTATGTAAAGGCTTGCTTGTTCTGTCAAGCTGCCTATTCCAGAGATGATTGGCCGGCCAGGTGGATTGTCAAGATCTTTATGCACCTTTGGTAAAAGGTAAAACGTGGGCACCACTGGATGATCCACTTTTAGAAAATCATACACCGTTCCATCAATTATACCTTGTAGTATCGCTCTATCCAGAATATCCATAAAGTCATTCTTATAGGACTCCAGGGGGTTCTGTGGTAATTTTTCATAGCTTAAGCTGTCGCCCAGTTGTCTCTGGGCTTCTTGGATGTACAAATCAGTACCCCAAATTACCATTAATCATTATCAATTACATAACACAGAGCACCTGAGACAAAGACCCGGTATTGCAATAGAGAAAGGGAAGGACCAAGGAATGATAAGAAGATAACATACCTGTATATACATATATTCTGGGCTGCAAACACTTTTTCTGTGAGACACCTATTGAATTTGATTCTGATGTTTCTTTAGCAGAGTGTAATGGATATGGAATGGAGGCAGATAATGTAGTAGATACCCAGGATAGGATTATTTCCTCTTTTCAAGTTACTACTTTACGTTTGTGGTTGGATAATTTATCGGAAGAGAGACCATCTAAAATTAGTGCCCCCTCATGTGTCACTTTTTCTAATAGCAAATTTTATCCTATTAATTCCAGGTCTCCATACTTAGATGTTTTTCAAGAGGCTGTTGAAGCTGACCTTACAGAGTTAGCCAATAACAAACACAAACATTATAAGTCCAATTTTACCAAGAGGGAAAAGGAGGCAGTAGAGGGTTTAAAGACCAATGACTCAATAGTTATACGTACAGCTGATAAAGGAGGATGTATTGTGGTGTTGGACACAGACGATTATGAGAAAGAGGCGTGTAGACAATTAGAAGATTCTACCACATATATCAAATTGACAGGGAATCCGCTTACTAAATTCCAACAGGATCTTACTGTATTGCTGGGGGAAGGCATGGCATTGGGAGTGCTTACTAAACACCAGGCAGATTCCCTTCTGGTTGCCTCCCCCATTGCCCCAGTCTTTCATCATCTCCCCAAGATACACAAGCCCCAACGTCCACCTGTTGGGAGGCCCATTGTGGCGGGTATTGGGGGGATGAATGAGAGGCTGGGGCAATGGGTGGATGCTCACCTGCTCCCCCTAGTGAGGAGACTCCCGGGCTACTTACAGGATTCGCGAGATGTCATATGCCAAATGGAACATGTTCAGTGGGAACCTGATTTTCGGTGGTTAACCTGTGATGTTGCATCACTTTATTCTATAATACCCCATTCTGACTCTTAAGGTGGCCTTTTTTTTTTATAAACTCTTTATTTATTCAAGTTTTCAATAGACAAAAGAGCATGAATTTTAACACATATCTAGTCATCAACTGGTATGATAAAATACTTGTCAGTCCTCTCAGCGAGAATGTTACAATAAAGTGAAGAATTTGGAATACTACTCGTTGTTTCTTGTCTCATGAGCGGTTAAATTAGTAGAGGCATAAACTCTCCAATTCCTTCTTATGCTAAAGCACGACAAAAGATAACAGATACTGACAGCTCTAACAGAGGGCACGAACCATTGAAACCAGAACAAGAACGGGAAGAAGGGGGGGATGGAAAGACTAGGGAAAAGAAAAGAGGGGGGGGCAGGAGGGGGAGTGGGCAAGGGCAAGCAGGGGGGGGGAATGGGCTCACAGCATCATCAGCACATCCCTGCCCTCCGGGGACTCAGTGAAGGCCATCCAGCCATACCAAGTAGTCATAAATTTCTCGTATGTACCATCTCTTGAGGACACTACGTTCTCAAATCGCATAATGTCATTTACCCTCTGACACCAACCTGCAATCGATGGGGGCTCCTCCTTTTTCCACATCTGGGGAATGCCGGCTTTGGCTGCATTGAGCAGATGACGGATTTGCGGTACCGTTTCACAGGCATTGCCGACACGTGGAGAAGGCAGAGGGCCGGGTCGTCCGGGATTGGAATGCCAGACACCTTTTCCGTGATCTGTCTCACCAAACTCCAATAGTGTTTTAGTTTGCTGCAGGACCAAAAGACGTGCAGCAGGTCTCCCCTTTCCTCACCACACCTCCAGCAGTTAGGCGAGACAGCCGGGAACCATTTATGGAGTTCTGTAGGGACCCTATACCATCTTGTAAGTATTTTGTACCCACACTCTTGATACCGCGTACAAATCGAGGTCTTGTGCGGGAGCATCAAAGCTGCCAGGCGCTGCTTGGGGGACCATGATGTACCTAAGTCCCTTTCCCACTTTTCAAGGAACTTTGGATGCTCCGCATCTGGGGGGGCAATCAACAGTTTATAGATCCTTGAGAGCGTATGTCTTTCTGTCACAGTACTCTGGCATAGCTCTTCAAAAATAGTAAACCCCGGCCTGCTCCCTCTGTGCTCCTGTAGCGAGGCCAAGAAATGTCTGAGTTGCATACACTGCCAGGCCGACCAGCTAGGGATTCCCAACATTTGCGCCACTTAATTTGGATTCACCCAATTCCCCTCCACAAGAAAATGACCAACCCTATACATTTTAGCGCTAATCCAAGTCTTCACCTTGTGTCCTCCGCAACCCGGGGCAAAAAGCGGGTTGCCCAGGACCGGATACACTGGGGAGGGAGATGGAGATATCTCCTGCCGTTGAAACATGGACCTGCACATCCCAAGCGTAGGACCAATGGTGGGATGTTGTCTTCCCAAACTGGTACTCCCACCCGCCAACCACGGAGGATTGGGACTTCCAGGAAACCCTGCTCAAGGCCTACCCATTGCTTGTGATGCCCGTGGATACACCAGTCCACCACCCTGCAGAGGTGTACTGCAGACTGGTAGAGCAAGGGGTCCGGCAGGCCCATCCCTCCCCGCTCCTTCGGTCTAGTTAAGATCTCTCTTCTAAGTCTCGGTTTCTTTCCCGCCCAGATGAAGTCAGTGAAGATCGCACGGATCCTCTGAAAATAGGAGCGCGGGATAGCCACCGGGAGGGCTTGTAGTAAATAGAGCAGCCGGGGAAGCAGGGTCATTTTGACTGCATTACATCGCCCAAACCAGGAAAGCTTCCCCTTATTCCACCTGGCTGTCTCTGTCGCAAAGTCTCTCAATAACGGGGGGAAGTTAAGGGAATATATCTTAGAGAGATCCCCGCTAATCTGTGTTCCCAAGTATTTAATACTCTCTTTGGCCCACCGGAGTGGAAAGGCATTTTTAATCGTCCTAAATCTGTGCTCAGGGATATTTACATTGAGAGCCTCAGATTTTTGAAGGTTAATTTTGTAGCCGGAGAGAATCCCATATTCCCGGAGTTCCTTCATTAGGTTGGGCACCGAGACCTCCGGACCGGTAAGAAAGAAAATCAAATCATCGGCATACGCCGCCACCTTATACTGACCCAAGGTGTCGCCTAGTCCCTTAACATCCGGGTTGCTGCGCACCGCACACAAAAAGGGCTCCAGCACCAATATGAATATCAACGGTGACAGGGGGCAGCCCTGTCTTGTCCCATTCGAGATCCCAAAGGAACCCGACGAGCAGCCGTTAACTCTCACCGACGCCGAGGGAGAGCCATACAGACTCTCAATCCACTGCCGCATGTTTGGGCCCAGACCTATATGGCTAAGCACCGTCCTCATAAACTGCCAATTGACCCTGTCAAAGGCTTTCTCGGCGTCGGTAGAGAGCAACAGGGGGGGAGTCCCCCGGCTCTGCGCTAAATGGATCAGGTTCAAGACTTTAGTGGTATTGTCTCTAGCCTCTCTAAGAGGCATGAAACCCACCTGGTCCAGGGAGACCACCGTGTGCAGATGCGGAGCAATCCGTGATGCCAGAATTTTAGCAAATAATTTAATATCCGTATTGAGTAAAGAGATCGGCCTGTAGTTTGCGCACAGGGTGGGATCCTTTCCTTCCTTGGGGATCACCGCTATATGGGCCCGCAGTGTATCACCCGGGAGGTGGGACCCCTCCAAGATAGAGTTCATCATGGAGAGGAGCCTGGGGGCCAGGAGGGGAAAGAGTTTTTTGTAGTATTGGATGTGCAGCCCGTCAGGACCGGGCGCCTTTCCCGGAGTCGCCTCGGACACAGCGGTCTGCAGCTCCAACACTGATATTGGGTTTTCCATTTCCAGAACAGCCTCCTCGGGGAGCCTGGGCATGCCTGAATTTGCAATATACTGAGCGCATTTTTGGCCTAGGGCCCCATCCCGAGAGGTCGGCAGGTTGTATAGATCTCCATAGAACTTGCGGAAAGCCTCCGCAATCTCTTCTATTCTCTGCACCACTCTCCCTCCAGAATCCACCACCCTGGAAACATAGGTTTTCGCCCTTTCCGTTCTCAGGGCCCTCGCCAACATTTTGCCGCATTTGTCCCCAGATTCAAAAAAGGCCTGCCGGCATCTAACCGCCTGAGCCTTCAGCTTGTCACAGCATACTGTCTTCAGCTTTTCCCGCAGGGCAGTAAGTGTCAGTAGGAGCGCGGCCGACAGGGACTTTTTATGTGCCCCTTCGAGCCTCCCTATTTCTGCAAGAAGTTTCAACATGCCTTCCATTTTTTCTTTTTTGATCCGGGCCCCCTGACTGATGAACGACCCCCTAATGACGCATTTGTGGGCCTCCCAAAGCGTACCTGGAGAAACCTCTGGACCAGAGTTTGTTTCAAAGTAGTGCTTAAGATCTCTTTGAATCACCTCCAAGACACTTTGGTCCTCCAGCAGTGACCCATTCAGTTTCCAAGACCAGGACCTAGGGACAGGGGTGGGATCCGCCACCGTGATAGAGATAGGAGCATGGTCGGATAGTGTGATGTTTCCTATCGTGGTGTCAATGACTCTGGCTAGTTGGGTATGAGGCACCAGGAACAAGTCTATCCTTGAGTAAGAGGTGTGCGGGTGGGAAAAAAAGGTGTAGTCCCTTGTGTTCGGATGCTGAATCCTCCAGGGGTCTACCAGCTGAAATAGAGTCAGGGTCTTCCTAAGGTGTTTTAGTTTGGCATAAGCAAAGTGGGGTCCCCCCTTAGATGTGTCCAGCAATGGATCTAAGGCCAGATTAAAGTCCCCGCCCAGTATCAATTCCCCAGCCCGAAAGTCTGCAAGAGTCTCTAGGACACCAGTTATAAAGGGAATTTGTCCCGTGTTCGGTGCGTATATGTTGGCCAAAGTGTAGACTTCAGACCCGATTTTCCCCTTCACCAACAGCCATCTGCCCTCCCCATCTGCTTTGTAGTCTACCAATTCCCAGGCCAAGGACCTTGAGATTACTATGCTGACCCCACGGGATCTAGAGTCAGGTGAATAACTATGATAAGCCCTAGGGAAGTATTTGTCCCCTAAGGAGGGTGGGTTGGATGCTTTAAAATGTGTCTCCTGCAGGAAGCCTATCTGGGCTTTAAGGCCTTTCAGGTTTCTTAGAACAAGTGACCGTTTTTCAGGAGTGTTCATACCTTTGGTATTTAGGGAGACAATTGTAGTTCCCGCCATGTCAGAGCGCCCTCCAGAAAACCCAGCAGCGGCCACTTCGGAGATTATAGAGCCCTGCAACCCTCAAAAGTCTTGCCCTGCCCTTGGGGATTGGGAGAGGGGAGAGGAAAAAGGGACAGTGGGGAGGGAACACACAGAAAATGTCAACCACTAAAATCAAGAAAACAAAAAACAAGAAAGGGGGGGGGAAAAACAAGAATGCAACCAAATTAGAGAATTCCTAACAATCCTACACGGAGTGAAAACAAAGCTCGGCGGTTCCTAAGGAACCTCGAGCTGGCCCTATCGGGGGGAAGAGTGTCTGTCGGCACGGAGATGCAACCAGAGTCTCTCCCTCCCGCACTAGGCCTTATATAGATAGGCTGGATTGCCGAGACAACCAGCCTTGCCGTTGAAAAGCAGCAAATCCAGCTTGTGAGAGCAATGCAGCCTGAAACATCGTAAACAAAAACAAAATGGCATTTAATTACAACAGGTAGTCAGCCACCCCTCTTAAGTAGGACCCCCCAGCCCGCGGAGAGCACCCCCAGTGGACAGGGGGCGAGGCGTAGGCAACACATTGTTCGGCAAGCATCTTACAGGGCCCGTCAGAGGGCAATCCCGAGAGTTCTGAGGGTGCCCTCCCGGGCGGGGGGGGGGGGGGGCGACAGTCCAGCAACCCGTCAGGGGGGAAAACAGAGTGGGGTTCACCAGATCATGTTTCTACGTCGTACGGTCTGGTTTGCCGCCGGCCACGTCGCGGTCTTCCGCGGCCTCTCGAGCCGACAGGGCCCCCTCGAGCACCAGTCCGGGGTATCGAAGAGGGCGGCAACCTCATTGCCAACCAGTCCGGCACGTCAATTGGTTCGCAGCCAAGAAAAGAGAACACGTCAGGGAGATCCCTTGGCGTTTTAAGCAGGAAGGTGCCTCCGTCTTTGCGAACAATTAGGTGAAAGGGGTATCCCCATCTATAAGTCCCCCCTTTGTGCGTGATGACTTCTAAAAGCGGTCTCAGGGCTCTTCTCATCAGGAGAGTGCGTTTAGAGAGGTCTTGAAGTATCTGAACATTTGCGCCATCAAAGTCCACATTGCCTTTTCTCCAGGCCTTACGAGTGATCTCTTCCTTCAAGGTGTATCTATGGATTCTGCAAACCACGTCCCGAGGTCTCGAGGGGTCTGTGCTAGGCGGCCCTAAGGCTCTGTGCACCCTGTCCAATTCTATCGGGGTGGTCAAGTCTCTTTCCAGCGCGGTGTTTAGGATGATCGTCGTGATACGGGCGAGATCTTCTCCCGTGGATGCCTCCGAGATGCCCCTCAGGCGCAGGTTATTTCTGCGACTTCTATTCTCTATGTCGTCAATATGTAGCATCTGAGATTGCAACAGTGACTCCTGCATGTCGCATCTCGCTTCCAACATTTGCAGACGATTCGACACAGAGGGCGCCTCCGCCTCAAGACCAGCCACTCTTTCTTCAACTGCCCGCATGTGGTTCTTGACCTCGCCTAACTCCCGTCTGTGGGCCTCTTCGTATTTCGCTATTAGGGCCTCGATGTCCGCTTTGGATGGGAGGCCCCGCAGTAACGAGATTGTTTCCATGTGGATGTTGGTCTGGCAGGAGGGTGCAGGGTCAACAGCACCCAGCGAGCCCAGTGTCTCCGGTGGCGATCTCAGTGTTCTCGTCTCTGAGAGTGGTACCCAGGGGATCAGCGGGACCTCTTCTGGCTCTGGCGAAAAACATGGTTGCGGCGGCGACATCACAGTCGGGCTTGGGCCATTCCCCGACCACGGGATCGTCGGCGATGGTAGCAACGGGGACGTCGGCGGGCTGGGTGGGCCAGCCCCCAGGGAGCCAATGATCACCCTCGGTTCCAGGGGGACTGGTTGGCGGGGTCTTGGGTGTCGCTGCGGCAGGCCCTCCAGGGGGCATGACTTCTCCTCGCTTGGGATACCAGGATGATGTGCACTGCTTTGCCCCCCCTCTTGTCTGGGCAGGTAGGCAAAACGTTCTAGCCCCGTTCTGGGCCTCTCATCCGCCGGGGATCTGCTATGGGAGTTCCTGACAGTCACTTCACTTGCTGGCAGGGATCTGGAGGCACCGGGCTGGGTGCTCATCTGTGGCCCGGCCATGTGGGCATCCCGGGCGAGGGGGGAAGCGGCCTGTCTCCTCCGTAAGGGGGCTTCATTCTAGGGCCCGGCTGGGGAATCTGGTGTGGCCATTATGATCTCCCCTGATTGAGACCCCGCAGTCAGCTGGCGTCTAGCCCAGGCATCTCCCGTCCCTCTGGGCATTTCTGGGGAGGGCAGCTCTGTCCCCACATCGCCTCCCCCTGGTCCCATCCCGCGCTCACCACTGGCCGCCATTTTGTGTCCTCCCAGGCAGTCTGTCTCCACAGCCTCCGGACCAGCAGGCCACGATGTATAGCCCCGCTCCGACAGCCCAGGTGTCAGGGCGCCGCTCGACAGGTTCCGCAGCCGATTGCTTTCCTCTGGGGCACCAGCCTGTGACGGGCGGGCAGCGCGCCGCCTCTCCTCTCCACGCTCCTGACAAGCCGAGCGTGTCTCCCCGCCTGCGGCGCGCGGTACTCCGCCGCTCACCTTCTCTGCTCCTCTGGCATCCGCGGCAGCCCCTCCAGCCTCGCAGCTCCTCTCCGCCAGTCGCACGGGGGCCGACACCCCCAGGTCTGTCTCCTTCTCTTCTGAGGACGACCCGCCACGCGCCGCCATCTTGCCGCCGCCAGCCGCCTGTGGTGAGTCAGTGAAGTCCCGGATCCAGCGGCTGCGGGAGCCTGGCCTGCCCCCTTTACCCCTCTTCAGGGTGGCTTTTCTTCTGCCCATGATGTCTGGGTGGGCAAATATTAAGGGAATGCTGCTTATTTCTATTAAATTTAGGCCCAGGTGCGGGAGCTCTGTGAAAAGCAGCCTCACAGCACCATGTCCAGGACACGCCCCAAGGTGGCCTTTTTGTTGGCTATTACTTCGGTCAGGCGAGTTTCTGAGCTGGCGGCGCTTTTCATCAAACCTCCTTATTTTGAGCGGCATCAGGATAAGGTGGTGTTTCGGCTTAAGTCGGATTTCTTGCCTAAGGTGGTGTCTGCTTTTCATATCAATCAGGACTTTGTTTTGCCTTCTTTGTGTCCTAACCCTGCTAATTCCAGGGAGCGGACCCTTCATTCTTTGGATGTTGTCAGGACTCTGAAGTTTTATTTGTCTTTCAGAAAATCTGACACTCTTTTTTGTTCTTCCTGCTGGACCTAGGAAGGGTTTGCCTCCAGCTAAATCCACTATCAGCAAGTGGATCCGTCAGCGGTGGAGCAGGCCTATTCTGCTAGGGGGAAGGTTCCTCCTTTTAGGGTTACTGCTCATTCCACTCGTGCGATTGGTGTGTCTTGGGCTTTTCAGCACCAAGCTTCTGTTGAACAAGTTTGTAAGCCGCAACTTGGTCTTCTGTTCATACTTTTTCCAAGTTTTACAAGGTTGATGTTAAGGCCTCAGCTGATGCTGCTTTTAGCCGCAAGGTACTTCAGGCGGTAGTGGTTTGAACTGCCTGTTACTCTTTGGGGATCCCACTCTATATTACGGACACTGCTGTTGGACGTCCCATACGTAAGGACTTCTTGAAGCCGTGCCATGCAATAGGAACAATATAATACCAATTCTACAAGGTGAGTAAACACAGAATTTTAAGTATGCAGCACGTCCTGCTCCAGATAATGATTCATAACAGATAAGATTAACTCCGCCAGAGGGAGCTTGACTGCAGAGATGGCAAAAAGAGGCCCCTCCCGGTCCCATATATACCTGGGACCTCCCACAAATTCCCCAGTTATTAAAAAGCAGTAAGGAGAAGCCAATGATAATTAACAACGTTAACAAGGATAACCATCACCATACAGAGGATCCAAGATAATGCAAACAGGGTGGGGTGGAGCAGGACGTGCTGCATACTTATAATACCAATTCTACAAGGTGAGTAAACACAGAATTGTATTATTCTTAGTATGCAGCACATCCTGCTCCAGATAATGATTCATAACAGATGGGACATCCAATAGCAGTGTCCGTAAATAGGGTGGGATCCCCAAAAGCAACAACGCACAGTTCAAACCACTGCCGCCTGCAGAACTTTGCGGCCAAAAACAACATCAGCTGAGGCCCGAACATCAACCTTGTAAGACTTGGAAAAGGTATGAACAGAAGACCAAGTAGCGGCCTTACAAACGTGTTCAACAGAAGCCTGGTGCTGGAAAGCCCAGGAGACCCCAACGGCACAAGTAGAATGAGCAGTAACACGGAAAGGAGGATCCTTTCCCCTAGCAGAAAAGGCCTTAAAAATAGCCTGACGAATCCATTTGCTAATAGTGAACTTAGCAGGAGCCAGACCCTTCTTGGGACCTCAAGGGACCACAAACAAGGCATCAGTCTTTCTAAAAGGAGCAGTAGCCACCAAGTAGAACTTCAAATTCCTGACCACATCCAGGGAATGTAAGGCCCTCTCCTTGGAATTACCAGGATTAGGGCACAAGGAAGGAAGCACAATGTCCTGATTGAGACGGAAAGCAGAGACAACCTTAGGCAAGAAATCAGGTTTAAAGCGGAAAAACCACCTTGTCCTGGTGTCTCTCAAAGTAGGGGGTCTGAATAGAAAGGACCGCCAACTCCGAAACACGCCTGACCGAGGTGATAGCCACCAAAAAGGCAACTTTAAGAGTAAGAATAGACAGAGCAGCCTCATGCACAGGCACAAATGGAGGGCCCTGAAGGGCAGACAAAACCAAATTCAAATCCCAAACTGGCAACAGAGGTTTGCGAGGGGGACGCACATGAGCAACCCCATGGAAGAAAGTCTTGACCAGAGGATGTTGAGCGAAAGATCTCTGGAAGAAAACAGTCAAGGCAGAAACGTGACCCTTGAGCGTGCTGAGCTGAAGTCCCAGATCCAAACCATGCTGAAGGAACTCCAGAATCCTAGGAATGGAAAACACCTAACAGGGAAGGACCCTAGACTCACACCAGTCAATGTAGGTCCGCCAGATCCTATAGTAGATGAGGACTTCTTCCTAGCCCTGATTAGAGTATTAACCACAGAATCAGAAAGCCCCTCATCCCTTAAGATGGAGGTTTCAGCAGCCAGGCCGTCAAAGCCAGCATTTGTAAATTGGGATGGCATAGCTGCCCTTGAGTGAGAAGGTCTGGCACCAGGGGCAAAGGGTACTGATCTACTGCCAGCTGAACGATATCCGCGAACCACACCTGTCTTGGCCAACGAGGGGCCAACAGGATTGCTGGCACCCTTTCCTGAGCCAGCTTGTGCAGAACCCTGCCCAGCAGGGGGAATGGAGGAAAAAGTTACAGGAGACGGAACCCCTGCCAGGATAGAGTCAGAGCATCCACCGCAAGGGCCAGGGGATCCTGGGACAGAGAGACAAAGACTGGGAGCTTGTGATTGTGGCGGGATGCAAACATGTCCACTTCCGGAACCCCCCCCAACGGTGACACAGGGATAGGAAGACCTCGCTGTTGAGAGACCATTCCCCCAGGCGAGAAGTCCCCCTGCTCAGAAAATCTGCCTCCAGATTCTCCACCCCCGGAATGTACACTGCTGAGATGCAAGGGACATTGTCCTCTGCCCAGGACAGAATCGTGGACACCTCCTTGAAGGCACCCTTGCTCCGAGTCCCTCCCTGATGATTGATGTAAGCAACCGCCGTCTGGTTGTCTGAGCGAACTTAGACCGGCCGACCCCGCAGGTGAGGAGTCAATCGGGCCAGAACCAACCAAACCGCCCTCAGTTCCAGAATGTTGATATGAGCATGGGCCTCCAGAGGGCCCCCCAGCCCCTGGAATTGTAGGGACTTCCAGAAGCCTCCCTAACCCGACAGGCTGGCATCCGTGGTGACCGTCTTCCCAACAGGGGGCCAGGAAGGATCTGCCCCCCAACAGGTTCCTCAAGTCCAGCTACCACAGGAGGGACCGCCGGACCAGAGGGAACAGAACGAAGGCCTGATCCAGAGACAGGGGACTCTTGTCCCAGACTAATAGGAGATGGAGTTGAAGAGGTCTCATGTGAAACTGCGCATATGGAACCGCCTCGAAGCAGGACACAATCTGCCCCACAATCTGCATCCCCTGCCGGATGGAAGGATGAGGGCATGACAGCAGGGAGTGAACCAGAGCTTGCAGAGAGTCCACCTTCTGCTGAGGAAGAAAGATCCTGGCCTGAACAGTATCCAGATTCATGCCCAGGAAGGAAGTCACCAGAAACTGGGACAGGGAAGATTTGGGGTGATTGATCACCCAGCCGAATGACTCCAGAACTGTCACCACCCGCTGTGTATCCAATACCGCCTGCTGGAAGGACTGAGAAGTGATGAGAAGGTCGTCCAGATAGGGAAGAATGCGAATGCCCTGAGGAGAGCCATGACACCCGCCAGCACCTTGGTGAAGACCCTGGGGGCCGAAGTGAGACCGAAGGGCAGTGCCACAAATTGGTAGTGCTGGTCCGCCAGTGCGAACCTGAGGAATCTCTGATGCCCTGGGAAGACTGGAACATGAAGGTAAGCATCTTTGATGTCTATGGAGGTCATCAAGTCTCCCGGGCGCAATGAACTGATTGCGGCGCGCAGGGTCTCCATGCGAAAGTGCCTGGTCCTGATGAACTTGTTGAGCAGCTTTAAGTCCAGAATGGGTCTGACTGACCCATCCCTTTTGGGAACTGTGAACAGATTGGAATAAAAACCCCAACCTCTTTCCACAGGAGGGACCTGACAGATGACCCCCAAGCCCAGTAGGCTTTGCACCGCCAGAAACAGCCCATGAGCTGCCAAAGGGTCTAGAGGAATCCGAGAATGGAGAAATCTTGGAGGCGGCCATGCAGCGAACTCTAGCTTGTAGCCGGAGGACACAACCTCCAGAATCCACCTGTCTGAGACCTGTTGTCCCCAGACATGAGTGAAGAGCCGCAGCTGCCCCCCCACCCGGATGGGTGAGGGCGCCCCTTCATGTCTGAGGAGGCTTGGTAACAGATTTGGGCTGGTACCCCTAGGAAGATCCGGAGCGGGCACGACCTCTGCCCCTCCCCCAGAAGTCTCCCCTAGAGCCTGCAAAGGAGACCCCTCTCCCGGGTCTGGATCCGCGGTAAGAGGGAACAAAGGCCCCGAACGGGCCGCAACTGCTTCTAACATTGAGGCAACTTACCCCCCCTTGGCAAACAGGTCCAAGCGATCACCAAATAAGCGCAGCCCCTTAAAGGGGAGTTCAGTGAGGGCCTTCTTAGCAGCGTTACCAGCTGCCCGCTGGCGCAGCCAAACAGAGCGGCGTATAGCAACCACCAATGCAGAGGTTCTACTACACATCCTGATGTTGTCATCTAAGACAGAGAGGACATATGTAATGAACATTTCACACTGTGACAAGGCCCTGAGCTCGGCACTAGCAGTATCATCAGGAGCGCCTTCCAACAGACCCTTGAGGAGAGACCTGATAGCAACAGCAGTAATAACAGAAGCACAAACAGGGCGCAAGGCAGACACCACACAGGCAAAAGCATGGGAAGCCAGCTGATCAATGCGCCGGTCCTCACTATCCTTAAGAGTAGTGGAATCAGGGGAATGGACCACAAGAGTTTTACACATCCCCAATACTGGAGCATCCACTTCTGGAGGGGTTGACCAACATTTAACCACATCAGCGGGAAAAGGGTACCTTTTATCCCAGCCCTTGGGGATTTCCGGGAGCCGGCCAGGACGCTCCCATTCTTTGAGAACAAGATTATTGAAATGGGCCTGTTCTGGAAATTCCAGACGTTCCAGCAGTACTGAAAGGTTCCCCCTGCAACTTAGAAGCCGCAGCAGGAAGGGAGATAGAAAGCACATCAAAAATCTGAGTTAACATTCTATTGGTATCATCAGCATCCCAGTGATCAGTGCCATAGTCAGCACCACTGAAATGCTGATCATCAGATAACTCTGGGTCAGAGAACAATTCCCCCTCCTCAAGAGGGGTATAGTCAGACAAATCAAGAAAGTTCTCCGTCTCCATAGGAAAGGCGGACGCACCCGGCTCCACATGCCGCCTTTTAGCCGGGGCCTTACGGGCCGCAGAGCTAGCAAGCAACCTCTCAATGTTAGCCAACCAGGAAGACACGTCAGGTTGAGACTCCCCACTAGTATTTAGCTCACTGGGAGTCATAATCAGGCGAGGGGGAGTGGGTGAAGACATAGTGGGCGCAGGCCCAGTCACAGATAGCCCAGAATGCAGTGCAAGCGCCTGCTGGGAGCAGGGTACACAGACCCGCACATCATCACTCACAGGGGATGCCCCACACACTACACACAGCCGGGCTTGTCCAGAGGGGACCCTGAGCACAATATACTTTGAAGCCTCCATATGGTGATTAAGGTGGCACAACTGGCTGATAGGAATTACGCCGTATAAGCAACCCGGAATGCCCCAAATGGCGCAAGGAAGTGGGAGGATTTAACAATTTACGCCTCTAATAAAGTTATAGAAAACTAATAGAGGGGCCAGGACCGGGAGAAACCTCTTTAATACAGTGTTCTCCCATCTGAAAGACATAATAAAGGAGCACCCATAAGCACAAAACAGTGATAAAGAGTAACGAAAAATAAAAGCCTGCAAGGGCACTCACAGACCACGTTAGGGGGCCAGTAGACACTCCAGGAGGAAGGCAAGATGGCGCTGGAGGGACCTCGAGGGGCGGGCCACATGATGGGACAACGAGGAACGCACCCTGATAGGCCACGCCCCGTCCGCAGAGCGCGCAATTGGCTTGCAGCAGCAGCCAATAGGAAGGCAGGGAAAATTGATAATGATGCCGGCGCTGACCGCGGACGCCACAGGGCGCGCGTGTCACAGGCGGCAAATTCAAAATGAAGACAGGGCGTGGAGCCCTGAAAGGGAAATAGTGTTACACAGTAAAAAGGAGATACACTCACATGCACACACCCCCCACCCCCGACGGAACAAGGAGAGAGAGAGAAGAGAGTGGATGACCCTTAAGGGGTCCCACCAAAGACCAGGGCATGGGAGGGCAAAAAGTGGACGGGGCATCCCAACTCAGGTTCACCATAACCTGCACAGCCTACCCTTTGGTTGGAGATTGCGGCCGGAGCCAAGCTTCGTAACAGAGCACCAGTGGTAGGTGCTGCCTACCATCACCCGACCAGCGCAGCCAAAGCTGGGAGGCATAAGCAAAAGGTGGAACGGGTGGAAATAGTCCTACAGGGCCAAGGGCTGCTAAGCCCGGCTCACCTTCGAGAAGAAATGCCATCTTCTGACCTTCGCAGCCAACTGTAGAGAAGAAATTGGGGAATTTGTGGGAGGTCTCGGGTATATATGGGACCGGGAGGGGCCTCTTTGCAGTCAAGCGCCCTCTGGCGGAGGTAATCCCATCTGTTATGAATCATTATCTGGAGCAGGACGTGCTGCATACTTAGAATAAGACAATTATGTGAGTACTCACCTGTAGAATTGCTTTTACTTTGCATGGCACGGCCTGCTTCACCCCACCCTTGTTATCGTTATTCTTGGTTGCCTCTTTATGATGATGGTTCCAAGTTAGTTGGGGTTTTTTACCTTTATTATCTCCCGGCTTCTTCTATAAATGCTTGTCAACGCTGGAGAGGTCTATTGGTGATCCTGTTTTTATAGGGTACCGGGAGGAGCCACAACTCTTCTGCAGTACACTTCGCCACCTTGTGGAGGAATATCCCATACGTAAGGACTTCTTGAAGCAGGCCGTGCCATGCATAGTAAAAGCAATTCTACAGGTGAGTATTCACAGAATTGTCTTTTCCGTTTGCCTACAATGGTGAGTGTGTACGCTCCCATCTAAATGCAAGCTGCCTAGGCATGTAGGTGATGCAGCAGCATGCACTCAAATAATCAGAGCCATTTGCTGAATTATGTAGTCACGGCAGATGGCTGATTGGACAGGGTCCCATGCATGTGCAGTTGGACCAGGGAAAGGTGAGTTATTACTGGCGTCCTGGCCAAACCCTACCACCATGAAGAGCAGCAAGCATCCACCCAGCAAGGCCGATGGGGGTGTCCCCTCGTGCTTGGTGTTGTCCTTCTGCTTCTCAAATTGTGGGGCATTCTGCTTACACCTGAAGGGACACTATGTTCCCTGTATTTGGATCTAGCTTGTCCCTTTTCTGCTGTAACCTGTGAAGAGGGAGGTTTCTTAAAAGCAAATCCATCCCTCCACTTTTGGAGGAAGCTTGGTGGACTTTCCTCCTGTCACGTTTTTAATCAATGTATCTAGGGCAGCTATAAAGAGCAGCTTACCTTCAAAGGAAAGAGTGGTCAGGTTTCTCTTAGATATAATCTCCTGATCACTGCGTCAGCCAATAAGTGTGTCTTGGTAAAATCACCACTGCGAGGGTGTGAATGTTGAGTCTTGAAGTGTCTGCAATGGCTTTCTGCTGGAACTCTATCGCATGGCGGATAAATTGTAAAAATGAAGTCTGAGCACAATCAGGGATGGTTCTGGCAAGAGCCTTCGGCCGAAGGCGTGAAGTGGTGGCAATTAAATTTGCAGCAAGGACAGAGCTGCTTGAAAGAGGAACATCGTCCCTAAAATAAAGAGGGGCCAACCCCCCCAACTTAACTTTTAGATGCCCTTTGTGAATGCGCGGTTGCCCTTAGGTGGGCTTCTCCGCTTGTGCGACCCTTTTTGGAATACCCCTGCTATGTTACTTTGAGTTGGTACATAACCAAGATTATTCAAAGTTTCTTAAGAGGTTCTGGGGTTAGGTTCCTCCGGTTGTGTTTATATATCTCTGATTATGACCACACTTTTCTGTTAAAATATTTCATTTACATTTATTTCATACTTAAACATATCTTTTTATTGTTTAAGTATGAAATAAATGTAAATGAAATATTTTAACAGAAAAGTGTGGTCATAATCAGAGATATATAAACACAACCGGAGGAACCAAACCCCAGAAACTCTTAAGTAACTTTTAGATGTTACCACTGAAGTGACATCCGGCTGCTTCAGAGCCCAGTCCCCAGCCCTCCACCAGCTTGGCCGTCTGTTAGTGACAGTATGGCTTTAGCCGTGCTCTTCAAAGTCTCGCTGGATTTCAGCTCCATTGCATCCCATTCATGGGCACTGCGCAGGTACGAGATTAGGGGCAGCACACAGTGCCTGATGGGATTCAAGATGGTGCCACCCGTCAGGAAGTTGTTCAGAATCTGAGGGACCCAGAAGATGGATGCCCTAGCGTGATGAGTAAAAAAAAAAAATGCACAAAGATAAAACCAGACAGGGGAGCAGATCGGCAAGGCTTGGGAAGGTTTAACCTCCCCCAATGTTCCTTGTGAAGCTCTGTCCGACTCTCCTACTGGAACAGTAAACTTGAGTATGGGATGGAGGTTACTGAGGGAGGGGCTGACAACAAGGAGGTCGTACTCTTCCAGTGCTGTCTGACACTCAAGTATTACTCTTTTGTAAGGAATCTGTGTGAGTCAAGTAAAGTGAAAGCCCCCTAAAAACCCACAGGATCCATTCTTGGACATCCTTGAGCTATATTTTATAGCTTAATATCCCCCCTGCATCCATCCCCCCACAGGTAGTACCTTTTGTATGGTTTCGCCATGTTTTCTCTCCTTTCCCTGAAGTCTCAGACTGCTGGGGGTTTGAGTGGGAGGACCATCGATTGCCAGATTGCATCATGAATCAGCTTCTGGCATGTGAAGATGCCTTTGGTTTAAAACACGTGGCGCTGGTTTCTCCGTTGTATCAATGGCTATCCCTGGAGTTGTACATGGATAGAGGAGCCCGGGAATAAAATGCCAAACCTGGGGCTGGTTACTCAATGGCTGTCCCTGGAGTTGTAATGGATGAAGGAGCCTGGGAATAAAATGCCAAACCTGGGGCTGGTTACTCAATGGCTGTCCCTGGAGTTGTAATGGATGGAGGAGCCTGGGAATAAAATGCCAAACCTGGGGCTGGTTAGTCTCAATGGCTGTCCCTGGAGTTGTAATGGATGAAGGAGCCCGGGAATAAAATGCCAAACCTGGGGCTGGTTACTCTCAATGGCTGTCCCTGGAGTTGTAATGGATAGAGGAGCCCGGGAATAAAATGCCAAACCTGGGGCTAATTACTCAATGGCTGTCCCTGGAGTTGTAATGGATGGAGGAGCCCGGGAATAAAATGCCAAACCTGGGGCTGGTTACTCAATGGCTGTCCCTGGAGTTGTAATGGATGGAGGAGCCTGGGAATAAAATGCCAAACCTGGGGCTGGTTACTCAATGGCTGTCCCTGGAGTTGTAAATGGATAGAGGAGCCCGGGAATAAAATGCCAAACCTGGGGCTGGTTACTCAATGGCTGTCCCTGGAGTTGTAATGGATGAAGGAGCCTGGGAATAAAATGTCAAACCTGGGGCTGGTTACTCAGTGGCTGTCCCTGGAGTTGTAATGGATGAAGGAGCCCGGGAATAAAATGCCAAACCTGGGGCTGGTTACTCAATGGCTGTCCCTGGAGTTGTAATGGATGGAGGAGCCCGGGAATAAAATGCCAAACCTGGGGCTGGTTACTCTCAATGGCTGTCCCTGGAGTTGTAATGGATGGAGGAGCCTGGGAATAAAATGCCAAACCTGGGGCTGGTTACTCTCAATGGCTGTCCCTGGAGTTGTAATGGATGAAGGAGCCCGGGAATAAAATGCCAAACCTGGGGCTGGTTACTCTCAATGGCTGTCCCTGGAGTTGTAATGGATGAAGGAGCCCGGGAATAAAATGTCAAACCTGGGGCTGGTTAGTCTCAATGGCTCTCCCTGGAGTTGTAATGGATGGAGGAGCCTGGGAATAAAATGCCAAACCTGGGGCTGGTTACTTTCAATGGCTGTCCCTGGAGTTGTAATGGATGGAGGAGCCTGGGAATAAAATACCAAACCTGGGGCTGGTTACTCAATGGCTGTCCCTGGAGTTATAATGGATAGAGGAGCCTGGGAATAAAATGCCAAACCTGGGGCTGGTTACTCAATGGCTGTCCCTGGAGTTGTAATGGATGGAGGAGCCTGGGAATAAAATGCCAAACCTGGGGTTTGCAATATGTCAGCTTGATAGAACATTCAAAGCAAAAGGTTAATTTAGTCGCTTTCTTCTCTCTCCATGCTGGCTGTCAGTGGTGGAATCTTTCATTACGATGGCTTTATATTTTTTAACAAGCCCAAGTGAACTACTCTCCTTGTGCTGGGCTGCTCAGGTTATCTGCATGTAGCTCTGGGGTTGGGGGGGGGACTGTAAATTCATATTGGGGACCCTGAAAATGTAGGAGAGTCAGCAGAAGGGCTCAAGTTTAGGGTTTATCAAGGAATGCAAAGTGCTGGTGAATGAGACACTTTCTCCGACAACCAGCATGGGGCAAGCTGCAATCTTTTCCTGGAATGTCCCTTTAAGCAAAAATAGTGATTTATTTAGGGAAATTAGTTTTGTATCACTGTTGGTTTAGGACAGCGCCAAATGTAGCCTGACACAATGGTGTAACAATTACCTTTGCCTGCAGTAGCACTTTAAGAGCAGCCCAAGTTGGATGAACACTTGCCCCACTGCCCTCTTCTACCTCCAACCCAAGTCACAAACCAAGGCTGGAGCAATAAAGGAGACTTAGATTCTTCAGAAACGCGATTTATTATAGCAACCAATGGCAGAACAATGTGACACGTATGGGGAGATGGCGCCGCCTCTTTGTACAGATTTTTAAACGTGACGTTTTAATAAAAGGAATTCAAATATACAGATGCCTGTCCTGATCAACTGAATGTTCCAACAAGGAGGGATATGGGAAGGTCTGCTCTCCATGCTCGGGTCCTGTGGGTGGAAAATAAAAAGAGTTCAGGAAAGTCATGCAGCTTCCATAACCACCCTTCTCCCCTTTATCCCAATCCTATTCCTAGTGGCAGGTTGGCCAAGTACATCAGCTATGAGGAGATACACAGTGACCCATTGCAGCCACTAGAGGTCACCTATCCTCAGTTTGTAGCAATTCAGACAAGCATAGTGTAATATTTTAGCTTGGTTACACCCCGAGCAGTAGCACATGCAGATCAGGCTCCCTTCAAACAGTTCTGTTATTAGTTATACAGTGTATATATAGCAGTGCGTAGCAAGATTGGTGACGTATACCCAAAGAAAGGCGATCCAGAGGTGACATACTGATTATATATATGTAGTCCTCGACTTATGACGTTGATCCGTTCTTACACGGCGTCGTAAACCAAATTTCGACGTATGTCGGATCATACGTTCATACAGTACTGTACCATAATAACAGTACAGTACTGCAACAGTATCCAAACACCTATCCATGGTGATGGCCTTCATTTTCTTTGATGCACTGGTATCAGATGAGTCTACCTTTCGTTTGGGAGCCATAATGAAGGGTGTTATGGCGTGCAGGAGACTCGTTTTTCTCATGTACAGTAACCGGGTACAGTGTGCAGTACTCTATGACTTCCGGCGCACGTACAGTTTGACTTACGCCGCAAAACCGCGTAAGTCGGAATGAGACGCCGTATAAAGTGTCGTAACCACGAAACGACGTAACTCGAGACCGTCGTAACCCGAGGACTACCTGTACATACACACACACACACACACACACACACACACACACACACACACACACACTGAACTGCTCATGCTTTTTGCTCTGAACTGCTCATGCTCTGGATCCCGCCTATCTATGGGTATACGTCACCAATCTTGCTACTTACAAAGCATAAGCAGCTCAGTGTATATATAGCAGTACATAGCAAGATTGGTGACGTATACCCATAGAAAGGCGGGATCCAGAGCATGAATTGCCATACACAGTCCTATGTACAATACACTAATCAGAACAGTATACCCAGAATGGAGGCGGAGCTTCCATTCCATGTGATCCTGGTGGAGGTGTGCTACCTGGATCTTGCCTTTATATGGCTATAGCTCACCTATCAGGCTACTTACTGCTATAGATTGCTTGCCAATCGGCATGTGCCACTGCGCAGGGTGTAACCTTGCTACAAACCTGTATGCAATTTATCACTAGGTATAAGAGAACCCACTAAAGTTTGGGTCTGGCAATTCTGGAAGCGCACCCCCCCCCCCCCCCCCGAGAATCTTAGAACGTGTCCCAGACCAATTAGCTAGGAAATGGGTATGGGCCCACTTAGAAGCATTCCAAAACGCAACAACTTCATTTCCTTGAGTTTTGTTCTGCCTTACAGGGGCATCCCGACCTGTGTGTGAAACCCCCAACTGTTGAGTGCCTCCCGCGGGATCACTGACAAGTGGAGGCAGAATTATCCATGATCTCAGGGATTTTGCACAGTGGGGCATCCCATGATGGGATACCACGGGGGCAAGCTGTAACCTGGTCTTGGAGTGCTTTAGGCTGTAGAGCTGGGTTACCAAAGTTTTGATCCGCTTTAAATATGGAGTGGCGTGTCCATGTGTGCTGCAGCTTAGCAAAGTGGGGGCCCAGCGGTGAAACTAGTGCATTGCCCGGGGGGGGGGGGGGGGGGGGGATTTACATTTCAGCAGAGATTACAGTTTCACCTCATTTCTATTCCGAAGCATGTGGGCGTGGCCCTTGGAGCTGTGATGCTGCATAATGGGCAGCGCCTGTAAGAGCTCCATTGGAGCTGTGATGCTGCATAATAATCAGCATAATGGGCGGGGTCAGTAAGAGCACCATTGGAGCTGTGATGCTACATAATCAGCATAATGGGCGGGGTCTGTAAGAGCTCCATTGGAGCTCACGAATAACCTAGAAGTGTGGCAGATCCCCCCTCCTCCAATAAGTTGGGCATTAACTGTCAAATTATCCCTATGTTCAGTCCGGGCTGTCGCATTTATCCATATACGTCTGGGTAGTCCACCACCAGGTGGCGCCAGTTACTGCAAGATCCAGAGCTGTAACTCCTCCGGGCCTCCTATAAAAGGATCTGTCTCCATAGAGTTGCCCAGATTTGTCTTGCAGTAGCGACTACGAAGATCGTCTGGAAACTCTCTCTCTCTCTGGATCATGGCAGTTGAGCGGGGCATGTTTAAGTCTGTCTGCCGCTGCCTCCCTATTGCCTCTGTTTCTGTGGACCCAGTTATGCCTCCCAGCCTCAGCTGACGGGAACAGGTGAAGGTAGGGAGAACGCCGGGGTCAGGCGTTCACAGAGCTAGGCTTTGGGCCGCCCTCCCTCCCTTCTTCGGCGGGCACCATTTTCCCTCAGGCTGCAGGTGCTCGTTGGGGGAGGGGGCGGCGTGGGACCTATATTTTTTACGCTATAATCACCATAATGGAGGCTTCTGGGTATAGTGAGCTAGGGGCCCCTTCCGGGCAGGTGAAGCTCTGCCCCATGTGCGGTACCTGCCCCCTGGGCGGACTTAGCACTGTTTGTGTCACTTGCGCCAGGAGCATTCTTTTGGAACATGATGGGGCGGGCATCCCTGCCCCTCCTTTGCCTGCGGTGTCTCACCTACCCCTCCACTGCTGCAGTCAGCCCTCAGTGAGGGGGAAACCAGCAGGGGGTCACCGGGTGGCCAGCCTGGAGAGACAGTTATCTCGCTCGGCTACGGGGAAGGCCACGTGTAAAAAGCGGCACATAGAGCCGGGTTATTTGGATTTTGCCAACGATTACCTTTTTGGAGGTCGGGACTACATGGAGGAGGGAGAGCTTTTTAGAGACTCCGCTTCCTCAGGGGATCGGTCGGTTGGTTATGACAGCGAGCCTGGTTCCTCCTCGGATGAGGATATGTGGCTCCCTGATGACACAGAAAAGTTGCTAGTTTCTGTTTTTGAGACCCTGCATATTGTCCCACCTAAAGCAGCTAAGAAGAAGCAGGGGGCCAGTGAGACAGAGGATGGTCTTCCCAGAACAGGGCCATTTCTCTAACATGGTGTTTAATGGGAAAGGCCTAACAAACTGCCATCGGTGCCTTGAAGTCTGGATAGGCAGTATCCCTTCCCTGAGGAGCTGATCCGCCTCTGGTCCCGTCCACCCGATGTGGATGCCCCTGTCTCGGGGTTATCCAACACTACGGTTATGCCGTCACCCGCTACGGCTTCCTTGCGCGACCCTGCTGACAGGCGCATGGATCAGCTGGTTTGTCATGTGTTCACTTTTGTGGGTGCTGGGCTTCGCCCTGTCTGTGCTGCGGCCATGGTATCTTTGGCCATCAGGAAGAAGGCGAGACGCCTTATGGATTTTGCCAAATCTCGCAAGCGGGCGGAGGAGTATACAGATCTCAAAGCCTGCGTGGATTTTATTGCTTTTGTTGTCTCGGCCATGGACGATAGTGACCGGCTTGGCGCCAGGGCCTCGGCCCTGCTTGTTGCGCTTCGTCGTTCGCTCTGGCTGCGGCAGTGGTTGGCTGACGCTGCGGCCAAAAAGACGCTCATTAGTATCCCCTTTCTGGGGCTCCGGTCATTTGGGGAGCGCCTGGACCTTCTGGCCAAGGATGGAAGACTCCCTCAGCGACGGAAGCCTGCGCGACCTTTTCGGGGTTCCTCGGGTTTTCGCTCCTTTCGAGGAGGAAGAGGTTCTTCATTTTCAAGTGGCCGCAGAGATTTCTGGGGACGAGGTAGGTCCCGCGGTCGATTCAATCCCTCCTGGGGAGCTAAGTTTAAGCCCCCGGCCAAGCCCTCTCAGGCATGAGGAGGCGCCCTCACCCATCCGGGTGTGGGGGGGGGGGGGGGGGTTGCGGCTACTGCTCTTTGCTCACATATGGAGACAGCACATCTCAGATCGGTGGATTCAGGAGGTGGTGTCCTCCGGGTACAAGATAGAGCTGGCAGTTTGGCCGCCCTCAAGATTTCTTCGGTCGCGGATTCCCCGGAACGCATTGACGGCGCAGGGCCTAAGGATGGCCGTTCAGAGCCTTCTGCTATCAGGTGTGATTTGTCCTGTGCCTCGCCAGGAGCGGGGACAAGGTTTCTATTCCACTTTGTTCACAGTGCCCAAGAAGGACGGAACACTGTGACCTATCTTGGATCTGAAGGGTCTCAACAAGTTTGTCAGAGTCAGACATTTCCGCATGGAGACCTTACGGTCCGCGGTGAGCTCGCTTCGGCCCGGCGACTTTATGACCACGGTGGACATCAAAGATGCTTATCTGCACATCCTGATTTTTCAGGGACACCAGAAGTTTCTGAGATTTGCACTAGAGGATCAGCATTACCAGTTTGTGGCACTACTGTTCGGGATAGCTTCTGCTCCCCGAGTGTTCACCAAGGTTCTGGCAGGCATCATGGCCATTCTGAGGAACCGGGGCATTCGGGTTCTTACTTATCTGGATGATTTGCTGATTGCGGCTCAGTCCCTTCAGCAGGCAGAGAGCGACACCCAGACAGTGTTATCCACTCTTGAGGATTTCGGATGGGTAATCAATTACCCCAAGTCGTCTATTACTCCCTTAATGGTGAGGTCCTTCCTGGGCATGACGTTGGACACCTCTCAAGTCAAGGTATTCCTCCCCCAGCAGAGGGTGGAGGGCCTCCAGACGCAGGCCCTACTGGCTTGTCAGCGACCTTCAATCTGTCTGGGGATGAAACTGGTGGGCCTCATGGTGGCCTGCTTCGAGGCGGTCTCCTTCACCCAGTTCCACATGAGACCTCAAATGAAGCCGTTGACCGGTTGGGACCGGACACAGGAGTCTCTGGATCAGGAATTTTCACTGTCCCCCAGGGTCAGACAGCTCCTCTTGTGGTGGTTGGACTCCAGAAATCTGCTGGTGGGCAAGTCCTTTCTGATCCCCCGGCGGGACATAGTTACCACAGACACCAGTCTGACCGGCTGAGGGGGTTTTTGGCAAGCGCTGAAGTTCCAGGGTTAGTGGGGCCCACAGGAGGCTCATCTACCCATCAATATCCTGGAACTGAGAGCGATTCGGTTGGTACTTCTTCAGTTGACTCAGCATCTAAGGGGCCGGGCTGTCCAGGTCCGCTCGGACAATCAGACGGCTGTCACCTACATCAATCACCAGGGTGGGACTCGGCGCAAGCGAGGCCTTCAGGAAGTGTCTCAGATTCTGACTTGGGTGGAGGAGAATTTTCCCTGCATATCGGCGGTTTATATCCCCGGGGTAGAAAACCAGGAGGCAGACTCTAAGCAGGGGACTTCTCGTCTGGGGGAATGGCTCTCAGCAACAAGATCTTTCACGTTCTGCGTCTCCGCTGGGGTCAGCCGGACATAGACCTGTTTGCGTCCAGACACAATCACAAGCTTCCAAGATTCGTCTCCCTTTCAAGAGATCCTCTGGCCTTCGCCACAGATGCTCTGGCAATTCCGTGGACAGAGTTCTGGCTCCTTTATGCATTTCCTCCATTTCCACTCCTGGGCCGAGTGCTGCGCAAGATAGCCCAGGAGGGAGTGCCAACCATCCTGGTGGCTCCTCACTGGTCGAGGTGGAGTTGGTTCGGACATAATCCAAATGTCAGTCGATCGCTACATCATGCCCGACTACCCAGGGCTTCTCACTCAGGGGGTCGCTGCGGCACCCCAATTTACAGACGCTGGCTTTGACGGCCTGGCTATTGAATCCTCAATCCTAAACGGAAAAGGGGCTGTTGGGCACGGTTGTTCAGACCATGATTTACTACAGAATTTGGCGTGCTTACATTTCTTGGTGTGAATCCAAGAGTTTTTCTTGTCGTACTTTTTCCATTGCTAGGATTTTAGATTTCCTAAGACATGGCTTGGACTTGGGTCCACAGCTGGGCAACCTCAAGGGCCAGGTCTCGGCCTTGACCATCTTCTCCCAAAGATACTTTGCCAAGCATAGACTGATCAGGACTTTTTTCCAAGGTGTTACTCATGTTCGTCCAACGCGTAAGCCTGTCCTACCGGTGTGGGATTTGAATTGGTGCTTTCAGCGCTCCAGGGTCCGCCCTCTGAGCCTTTTGTGCGACGCTGCATTGTCTATCTTGACCCTAAAAGTGGTCTTTTTGGTAGTCATGACCTCGGTGCGCCGGGTGTCAGAACTGGCCGCACTTTGTATGAAGCCCCCTTACTTGAGCGGCATAAGGATAAGGTGGTTTTTCGTTTTAAACTTGATTTTTTGCCTAAGTTCGGGTCTCCCTTTCATCTTAATGAGGATGTTATTTTGCCTTCTCTGTGTCCGGAACTCTAAAGGAAAGGGCCCTTCATTCCCTGGATGTCGTCAGAGCCCTTAAGTACTACCTGGTTCCTTCAGGAAGTCGGATTCTCTTTTTTTTTCTCTCTGAAGGTGCTAGGAGGGGTTTGTCTCCGGCTAAGTCCACTCTTAGTAGGTGGATTAGACAGGCGGTGGTGCAAGCCTACTCTGCCAAGGGGAAGGTCCCCCCTTTTCGTGTTACCCCTCACTCTACTAGAGCTATTGGTGCTTCCTGGGCTTTTCCGCACCAGGCCTCTGTTGAACAAGTTTGTAAGGCCGCTACCTGGTCTTCTGTTCATACCTTTACTAAGTTTTACAAGGTTGATGTTTTGGCCTCAGCTGATGCTGCTTTTGGCCGAAAGGTGCTTCAGACGGTAGTGAAATGAACTACATGATGTTCCGCCTTGGGGATCCCGCCCTATTATGGACACTGCTTTTGGATGTCCCACACGTATATGAATAAATGGGACAGCCCGGACCGAACACAGAGAAAAATACAATTCTGTGAGTACTCGCCTGTAGGATTGGTTTTGCCTGTGTTCGGTCCGGGCTGTCCCAACCCACCCTTGGTTAATTTTCCAAGTGTACAGCACGGCCTGTTTCATTTCAATCATTACTTCTGAGTATTCCGCCACAAGGTGGCGCAGTTGACTGCAGAAGACTTGTGGCTCCTCCCGGCCCTATAAAAAGCCAGGAATCACCCATAGACCCCTAGTGTTTTCTCTGCAGTCATGACTGCGAAGACCGAAGATGGCTCTCTATGGTTATTCAAAGGCGAGCGGGGCAACCAAGCCTGCAGCCCTGTAAGCCTATTTCCACCCGCTTCTGGACCCTCCTGCCTCCCCGCCTTGGTTGACGGATCGGGTGATGGTAGGGGAGCACCTGGGACGGGTGCTCGGTGAGCTTTGCTCCAGGCCGCAGACCTTGTAACTGAAGGGTAGCCGGCCATAGGCATATGGTGAGCCTATAGGGGGACTGGAGGAACCACTGCTGCTTGTGTGCCTGCTGTGTTTTACTGGGATCAGTCTTTATTGTGGGGTTGTCTGGTGTGGGACTATTTCTGCCCCGGCAGGTTTTTGCATGCCCCCCCCTTCCCTGGTCTGCCTTCCTGCACTCCGCGCCCCCTCTCTCCCTCCCATCGAGGCAGTTGCCGGGGGGTGGGGAATGGAGGGTCGGTTGCCGGGCGCGCCGCCGTGTGTATGCGGCCTCCTCTCCCGCGCCGTGAAGCTGCGGGGGCCTGGCCTCCTCCCTGGCGCCATTCTCTGAGTAAGCGCCGGCGTTCTCGCGCCTTTTTGCGGGGGGTTGCATCATCTCCACGCGGCCCGCCCTTCGAGGTTCTTCTAGCGACGCCATCTTCCTGGCTCAGCGCTGCAGGCTGGGTGTGCTTCCCTGGCTGCCTGACATCGCTGTTGGGCATCCTGTCCTGAGTTCCTCCTGCGCGTGCTGTGGATTCCATTGCAGCTGGTCCGTGAGTCGATCCTGCGGGTCTGATTGATTGGTGCATGTGCTGTGGGATGCTCATGATTTTCCATGCTTATGTCTTGCAGACGGGATAGCAGTGTTGTGGTTTCTCCCGGTTCCATACCCTCCCCCCTCCCTTGGTCCCTTCTCTGTGGGGTATCCCTTGGGGGGCATCCCGGGTGGGCTCGTATTTAGCCTTACACCGTGTTGGCTGACTGTGCCTTTTTTGATAATCACCATATGGAGGCTTCTGGGGATAGTGAGCTTGGGGGCCCCTCGGGGCAGGCTCGACTGTGTGTCATGTGCGGGGCATCCCCTTTGAGTGGAGGCGGCACGGTTTATGACCCGTGCACCCAAAGTATTATCGCGGAGCAGGCTGGGCTGAGTGTCTCTCTTCCCAGTCCTGTCCTCCCGACAGCATCTCCTACCCCCCGCGCCTGCATTTACCTCCCAGCGAGGGGGAAGCCAGCAGGGGGGGTCGCAATCGGATCTGGCGCTGCGCGTGGTCAGCATTGAGCGACAACTGGCCCGGCCAGCTGCGGGCAAGGCCTCTAGCAAAAAGAGGCACCTAGACGCGGATGTGTCCCTCTTTGGCGATGAGGACGAGGGCCTTGACATGTATGGTTGGCCGTGATTCCCCGGAGAAGGGGGGAGTTGTTCTGTGACTCGGATTCCTCTGGGGATCGTCAGGGCGAATATGATAGTGATTTAGGGTCTTCCTCGGACAAGGATACCTGGCTCCCGGATGATAGCAACAGGCTTCTGTTGGTTGTTTTTGATACATTACACATCGCTCCCCCAAAGGTGGCGAAGAAGAAGCAAGACGAGCTCTTCCGCCCCGGCAAGCAACGCCTGGAGTTCCCAGAACAGGGCCATTTCTAATATGGTTCTCAAGGAGTGGGAACGCCCTAACAGGTTACCTTCGGTGCCCAAGGGGTTGCATAGAAGGTATCCCTTCTCGGCCGATTTGGTTAGGCGCTGGTCGTGCCCACCTGAGGTGGACGCCCCGGTCCTGGGACTATCCAACACTCCGGTCATGCCGTCCCCCGACACTACCACCTTGCGTGATAGCACGGAGCGACGCATGGATCAGCTGGCTTGTCATGCCTTCACCTTTGTAGGGGCCGGTTTGCGTCCGGTCTGCGCCGCGGCTATTGTGGCCATTGCTATTAAAAAGAAGGTCAGGTGCCTTGCCGAGGCCGCCCGATCTCGCAAGATCATGGAGGATTATAAGGCCCTTTTGCTTTGCTCTGACTTTGTTGCCTTTGTGCTGTCTGCTATGGATGACGCCTGGATGCTCACGTCTGGAGACTGCGCGTCTCTGACCGGTGGATTCAGGGAGGTGGTTTCCTCCGGATACAAGATAGAGTTTGCAGCCTGGCCACCCCCAAGATTCCTCCGGTCCCGGATATCTCTAAACCCCGTGTCGGCTCAGAGACTGCGTTTGGCCATACAACGTCTTCTGGCGTCCGAAGTCATTTGTCAGGTACCTCTTCAGGAACAGGGTCGGGGGTACTACTCCAACCTGTTCACGGTGCCCAAGAAGGACCTCAACAAATTCGTCAGGTTCAAGCACTTTCGCATGGAGACCTTACGCTCGGCCGATTTCAGGACCACGGTGGACATCAAGGATGCCTACCTTCACGTTCCGATCTTCCCAGGTCACCAGAGGTTCCTGAGGTTCACTCTGTGGGATCAACACTACCAGTTTGTGGCCTTGCCGTTCGGCATCACCTCGGCCCCTCGGGTCTTCACCAAGGTGCTGGCGGGTGTCATGGCTCTACTGAGAAGCCAGGGCATTCGCATTCTCCCTTACCTGGACGACCTATTAATTGCTGCTCAATCTTTTCATCAGGCCGAGAAGGATACTCAGGTGGTGACGTCCACTCTCCAGTCCTTCGGCTGGGTGATCAACTATCCCAAGTCTTCACCATCTCCGTCTTTGGCGAGGTCCTTTCTGGGCATGACGCTGGATACTTCTCAGGTCAAGGTTTTTTCTCCCTCAGCAGAAGGTGGAGGGCCTTAAGTTGCAGGCGTGGGCCCTGCTGTCGTGTCCTCACCCCCTCCATCCTTCTGGGGATGCAGTTGGTGGGGCTAATGGTGTCTTGCTTCGAGGCGGTTCCCTTTGCTCAGTTCCACATGAGACCTCTTCAGTTACATCTCTTGTCGGCTTGGGATCAGACTCAGGAGTCCATGGATCAGGAGTTTGCTCTGTCCCCTCTGGTAAGACAGTCCCTCTCGTGGTGGTTGGACTCGAGGAATCTCCTAGTGGGTAGGTCCTGTCTGCCTCCGCGATGGGAGATTGTCACCACGGACGCCAGTCTGACTGGCGGGGGGGGGGGGGGGGGGGGGGGAACGGGGGGGGCACTGAAGTTCCAGGGTCAGTGGGGTCCCCAGGAGGCCCACGCACCCATCAATATCCTAGGTTGATCAGGTTGGTGCTCTCCCAGTTGACTCCCCACCTTCAGGGTCGTGTCGTACAAGTCCGCTCGGACAATCAGACGGCGGTTGCTATATCAATCATCAGGGAGGGACCTGGAGCAAGCGAGCCCTCAAGGAAGTGTCTCTGATCTTATCATGGGCGGAGGAGACGGTTCCCTGCCTCTCGGCGGTTTACATTCCGGGGGTGGAGAACCAGGAGGCGGACTCCCTGAGCAGGGGGAACGTCTCGTCTGGGGGAATGGTCTCTCAGCAACAAGGTATTTCTCGCCCTGTGTCGCCGCTGGGGTCAGCCGGATGTGGACTTGTTTGCGTCCCATCACAATCACAAGTTTCCAAGATTCGTCTCCCTGTCAAAGGATCCTCTGGCCTTCGCCACGGACGTGCTTGCGACGGTGTTTTGGCTCCTCTATGTATTCCCTCCCTTTCCTCTGCTGGGTCGTGTGCTGCGCAGGATAGCCCAGGAGGGGGTACCGGCCATTCTAGTGTCCCCCCGCTGGCCGAGGAGGGTATGGTTTGCGGACGTCGTCCAGATGGCAGGGGATCGGTACGTCTTGCCCAATGATCTAGAGATTCTCACTCAGGGGCAGCTGCTCCATCCCAATTTACAAACGCTGGCTTTACCGGCTTGGCTGCTGAAACCTCCATCTTGATGGGCAAGGGTTTGCCGGCCTCTGTTGTCGATACATTGATTCAGGCTCGGAAGAAATCTTCGTCTACTATTTACTACAGGGTTTGGCATGCTTTTATTGCTTGGAGTCCAAGTCTCTATCTTGTCGTGAATTCTCCATTCCCAGGATTCTAGAGTTTTTGAAGCATGGTCTGGATTCGGGTCTACAACTTAGTACCCTCAATGGACAGGTTTCGGCTCTGGCAATCTTTTTTTCAAAGATCTTTGCCAATCATAGGCTTGTCAGGACTTTTTTCCAGAGAGTTACTCGTGTGTCCGCCGCGTAAGCCTCTGTTACCGGTTTGGGATTTAAACTTGGTGCTTTCTACTCTACAGGGTCCTCCCTTCGAGCCTCTGTGTAAGGCCGCTCTGCCCATTCTGACTCTTAAGCTAGCCTTTTTGGTTGCTATTACTTCGGTGCATTGAGTATCTGAGCTGGCGGCACTTTCCACGAAACCTCCTTATTTTGAGCGGCATCAGGATAAGGTGGTGTTCCGTCTTAACCCGGAATTCTTGCCCAAGATTTTATCTGCCTTTCATCTCAATGAGGACATTGTCTTACCTTCCTATTGTCCTGCCCCTGCTAATTCCAAAGAACGGAACCTTCATTCTCTGGATGTGGTCAGGGCGCTCAAGTATTATCTGGACGCTACTGAGCCCTTTAGGAAGTCGGACTCTCTTTTTGTTCTTCCTTCTGGACCTAGGAAGGGTTTGCCTCCAGCCAAATCCACTATTAGCAAGTGGATTAGACAGGCGGTGGTGCGAGCTTATGCTGCCAAAGGGAAGGGACCTCCCTTCCGCATTACTGCTCACTCTACTAGGGCTATTGGTGCCTCTTGGGCTTTTCAGCACCAGGCTTCTGTTGAACAAGTTTGTAAGGCCGCTACTTGGTCTTCTGTTCATACTTTTTCAAAGTTTTACAAGGTTGATGTTAGGGCCTCAGCTGATGCTGTTTTTGGCCGCAAGGTGCTTCAGGCAGTGGTGGTTTGAACTGCCTGCCGTTACTCACTGGGGATCCCACCCTACTTTAAGGACACTGCTGTTGGATGTCCCAGATGTAATGATTGAAATGAAACAGGCCTGCTGTACACTTGGAAAAATACAATTCTGTGATTACTCACCTGTAGAATTGATTTTACTGTGTACAGCACGGCCTGTTTCATCCCTCCATTGTTATCGTTGTCCTTGGTTGCCTCTTTATGGTGATTTGTTCAAAAGTTATTTTTTGTGAGGCTGTGTATTTTGTTCTCATGGTTTATCTCCCGGCTTCTTGCATAACTGCTTTTCAACACTGGGGGTCTATGGGCGATTCCTGGCTTTTTATAGGGCCGGGAGGAGCCACAGGTCTTCTGCAGTCAACTGCGCCACCTTGTGGCGGAATACCCAGATGTAATGATTGAAATGAAACAGGCCGTGCTGTACACAGTAAAATCAATTCTACAGGTGAATAATCACAGAATTGTATTTTCCTCGGTTTGCCTTTTATGGTGATTGTCTTTTGTATTGGACCGTTGTCCTTACCTTGTTTGGAGAGAGTACATGCTGTAGCATGTTAGTTAACATGTTTTCTTGGCCTCCTGGCCTGTCTCATTTACCGCTTTTTGACATTCTGGGGAACTCTATGGAGACAGATCCTTTTATAGGAGGCCGGGAGGAGTTACAGCTCTGGATCTTGCAGTAACTGGCGCCACCTGGTGGCGGACTACCCACACGTATAAGGATAAATGGGACAGCCCGGACCGAACACAGGCAAAACCAATTCTACAGGTGAGTACTCACAGAATTGTATTTTTACGATGGAGGAGGGCACTGATTGGCTTAGGGAATTGTGTGGGCGGTCCAGGCTGCCCAGTGATGCTTAGAACGTGAGGGCGAAGGGAAAAAATTGCAACAGTGAAAGGCAGCCGTCAGCATCTCCTGTGAGGTCTCCTTCACACACTTGAAAGATAAGTCTTGGGTGGAGAACCCCCTTAATGCGTTTGCAGGGTGCGCGGCACAGCCAATCACCACAATGGATGTGAGATACTTGCCTTTATTTCTCAGTCACTGCAGCCGCCTTCTTGGGCCTTAATTTAAAGATAAGGATAATTCCGGCAATGGCTCCATACGTGGCCAGCACACACTGAGAAGGAGAGGGAGAGACAGGGTAAGTATGTAAATCACTTATAAAGAGGCGGAGCTCCCCCTCCCCTGATACTTACATTCCTCCTGCCCACCATGGTGTATGCATTGAAGTATTTCTTAATGCCGGTGAAGTGGTAGGTGCCCGACTCGTGTCCTGCCATGGTTCACTTCCTACAGGGCAGAAAATGATCAAGCCATCATTTCTCCTTCTGTACAGCCCTTAAAGCACACCAAAACCCCAATAACACGGCTCTAGGATCTAAAAGACTGCAGGGCTGGGTTACAGCTTGTACCCCGATTTCAGATCCCCCCTGGATTCACTATATAATTACTTACCATGTGAATTGATACCATGGTGCATAGACGGGCCCAGCACCCCACCAGCAAATCTAAATAACTGGCAGTGGCACCCGCAGAAGAGGGGGGCGGCCAGCAGGGGGCGTCTGCCAATTGTTCCATTTAGAACTTCCTTGTAGGTATGCTTTTACATGCTTGGCGAAATAAAGAAGAATCTGATCCCAACTCATTGCTGGGTAGGAGTATAGAAATGGGAAAGTTCTGATTGGAAAAGAGCCTGCACATGCTCAATGGGAGCGTGGATCGGGGTAAGCAAATGTGCGATCCCAGGGGTTTCGCATCTCAAAATCAGGATGTCCCTATAAAGGGGAACCAAAACTCAGGCGAGTAAAACTCCTGGGTTTTGGTCTTCTTAAAGGGGAACACCACCCAAGTAAATTACTTTCTTGGTTGTTCCTTGCTGGTGGGGCATTCCAATTTGGGATGCCCCACTGTGTATACCCATGGATCGCCCGAAAACTCACCTCGCAGCTCTCGTTCCATTGCGATTTTATTTGCTGCACTAAACAGTGTAGCAAAGGAAATCTGAATGGAGCAAGCGCCATAGGCCACATCACGGCCCCATAGCAGAACGCGCTTCCGCGTCACCCATTCAGAAAGGCCTGATACAGCTACAGGTATGCCGGCGATGCAGTAGGTTCACACTTGCCCCATAGAAAAGGAGACCACCGCCCCCGGAGTCTTATAGATGCGAGGGGCTGGCTGCTTCCTTTAAGTGGTTAAAGCGGACCAACGCCCTCTGCGGTTGGTAGCTGCCGCCGCTAAATGGCAGGCTGGGGAGGGGGGGGCATCCAGAATCCTGGAGCCCCCCCCCCCCTGCACATAACCCCCCAGAATGCCCCTAAATCTTACCTCTTTCTCAATCCCCTGGTGGGAATCCAGCGCTCATTTGGGCAATGATGTTCTGCCCACGTGAGCGCCATGCAGTCATTCTGGATGCCCTCCCCAGCCTGTCATTTAGCGGAGGCCACCGGAACACCCTGGAGGGTGTTAGTCCATGACGGAGGGTGTTTGTCTGCTTTAAATACTCACCCCCTTCTGGGGCATCCCAATTCAAAGTGGACCAAAACACAAGATTTCAACTATCCCAGGTTTAGCTCTTTGCCCCGGGGCACCCCGATTCAGGATTCCCCTCTGAACCCCCCAGGTTGCCCACTAATACTCACCATTCCCTGGTCGAGGGCGCCACCATCCCCGCTACTCTCTAACTGGGTGCGTGCCCACACCGGGCAGTCACAAATACCCGGCTAAAGGCATAGTATAGTGAGGCTGAGGCTTACGTGTGCGCCATGGGATCAGGGAGAAGGTAGGTTTTTCTCAGGACTCAGGGGGTTTCACACAGTGGGGTACCCCAATTCAGGATGCCTGGGGGTGGGGGATAATGGGGAATCAGACCAGGCCGCTGACCATGGGTTTTGGTCCACTTTAGAAGCCCCTCTGTGTAGAACATCACCAGCTGCCCGGTATCCTTACATCACAGGCAACCCCCCCCCCATAGAAAGCCGGAAAATTGGTAAGGAAGCATTTCTGATGCATACGCAGGGTTGGGTCCAGCATTAAAAGAAGCCTTGTATGGCTCCAACTGTCCGGCCTGGCTTCTTTTTGTTCAGATGTGAAAAAGTATTCTAGCTTAAAAAAAAAATCTTAAAGCAGAACAAAACCCACCAGCGGCTGGCCAGCGATGGGAAACATTTCAGGGCTGGGAGCTGCCCCGGGGCATCCCAAACAGCGATGTCCTGCTGTCCAAAACCCCCCAGGGTACCATAATAACTCAACTTTCCCTGCTCCAACGGACCATGTGCAGACTCTCCTCCAATCAGAGACAAACGGCTCCGATTGTATACAATGGGGAGTTCCGCCGTATCCCAGGCCGCACAAGCCATCCCAGCAATTCAGATAGGCTGGGGTGGAAGCGCACATGCCTTCCGGGGAGGCGGCAGCGCGCGCTCCCCATTGTAAACAATCGGAGCAGTTTGTTGAAGGATGTAAACACAGCAACGGGCTCTGATTGGACGAGAGATCGGCCGTTGGATAGAGGAGAGGTGAATATTACTCCGTTTGCCAAATTACATAAGCACAGCTAATGGCTGTGACTGGACAGGAGCCCGTGCATGCGGTGTTGGACCTGGGGAAGGTAAGCTGTTACTGCTGATCTGGGATGGGGGCAGGGGGTTCACACAGTGGGGCATCCAAAATCGGAAAAGCCTGTGGCTGGGACGTCCCACTCAGCGAACCCCCTGATTCACCAGCAATTGTAGCCCAAGACACATTGCTAGCATCCCCTTAGCGGTGCGTGGCCCTGGCAGCCGCATCTGAATGGCCACACGCGGCTGAAGGATGCGAGTGGTGCCGCTAATGTGTGCGGCTGGGATTACATTCGGCTTCTTTAGCCTGACAGTAAAGTGGACCAAAACCCACCGCGATCGGCCCGGGAATCTATACGATTCCCAGGCCGATCGATTCCCTCCCCCGGGGCATCCAAAATCGGGATACCCCACTATGTGAAACCTCCAGGTCGCCCCATACACTTACCTTGTTTCCCAATCCAACGGCACATGCGCGAGCCGCATCCCCGCTAACCCTCTTGCAGAGTGCGTGCCTGTGCCAGGTATTTCTGAATGCCCGGCACAGGCACCATCCCCATTAGAGGGAATCAGGGATGCAGCCGCCAGCGTGCTCAGAGGCGCTGGCCTTAGACGAAGGCTTAGGCGACGTGACGTCATCGGCTCTGAGTGTGCTGATTGGACGAATGGCCGCACATGTGCCGTAGGACCGAGAAGAGGCGAGTTTAACCGGACCTTCACTATGATTTATTGAAAAGCGCAAAACGATTCCCCAGCATCTAAAGTTTAATGTTTTTAGTCACTTTCCCCCACTGGGCTGCAACTCTGTTCGGGACTTTAGATAGGGGCGCCGCCATCTTGACTCAGAAGCATCACACTTACTGAGGAGAGTGGGATAAAGTACAGGGGGCGGGTTATAGCTGTGCTTTGCTCAGACAGAGCAGAGCTGGGGTCAGGAAAAGGTCAGCAATCCCAGAATGCAGAGCAGCACAGTCAGAAGACACTTCCTGTTTGCAGGCTGCCTGATAGTCCATGAGCCGCCATCTTGGATGTTTAAAGGCTCATAACATGCAGTAGATGCAGGTAGGAAGATTTTTAATGTGAGCAATCTGTATGTACAGGGTGTGGGAAACATAAGATAGATTCCTATTCAGAGTGAAGGACCGCTTTAACTTCACACAGCAGGGCACCCCGGGGACAAGGATCGAAACCCAGGATAGTCAAAATCCTGGGTTTTGGTCCACTTTAATATGCACAGCCGGAGAAGCTAATTGGATGAGCGACCGCACATGCACCGTTGGACCAAGGAGAGGCGAGTTTGCTCAGCGAATGGTGGGGCATCCCAAACTGTGGGGACGCAACAAAAGCCAGGATAGTCAAGGTCCCAGATTTTGCTCCATGCACCCAGGGAATTCCGATTCGGGATAACCCTGCTATGTGAAGCCTGTGGCTCACCTCACCGACCAATCCTACAGGGCATGCACAGGCTCTCCTCCAATCAGTGATCTATGCCGTGCATATTAATGAGCCGCAGAGGACATGTTTTGTACCCACAGAGCCCCCGGCATCCCTTCGGCCTCCCCCGTCAGTTTTACGTGATCCCAGGAGACTCCACACAGCAGGGAATCCTGATGCCCCAGGGACAGAAGACTATAGGGCCGGCTGAGCAGGGTTGTGGTCCTCCTTAAAGTGTACCAAAACCCAAGAATTGCCTATCCTGGGTTTTGGTCCTTGCCTACGGGGGAACCCGATTAGGGGTGCCCCACTGTGTGAAACCCCCCAGATTGCCCGAACTAACTTACCTCTCCCTGTTTCTATGGCGCCTGTCCAATCAGCACGCTCGGATCGGCCCCTTCGTCCAGGAGCTCGTCTAATGTGAGCGGATCTGAGCGCACTCCCCAGCTACCCTCTAACAGGAAGTGAGCCCGTGGCGGCCATTCACAAATGCCTGGCGCAGACACGGGCCCTGCTAAAGGGATAGCGAGGGATGCGGCCACTGCTAGCGCATGCGCCGTTGGACCAAGAACAAGGGTTAGTGGTCAGGCAACCTGGTTAGGTTTCACACAGTGGGGTATGCTTGCTCTGTTATCTCAGACTCCAGGGTGGGTTTTGGTCCTCTTTAAGCAGGACCCTCGAGCCTTTAAAAGAGGGGGGGTCTCTTTATGGTGCACCACCTGCTGTGTGAAGGGTCTCATTCATCACGGGCCATTGCATATGTATAGTAATAAATCAAGGCAACTAGATTTAAAGCGGCCCTTCACTCTGAATAAGAGTCTATCTTATATGTTTCCCACACCCTGTACATACAGATTGCCCACATTAATCCGGACCTTCACTCTGAATAAGTGCCTATCTTATATGTTTCCCACACCCTGTACATACAGATTGCTCACATTAATCCGGATCTTCACTCTGAATAAGAGTCTATCTTATATGTTTCCCACACCCTGTACATACAGATTGCCCACATTAATCCAGACCTTCACTCTGAATAAGAGCCTATCTTATATGTTTCCCACACCCTGTACATACAGATTGGCCACATTATTCCAGACCCTCACCCTGAATAAGAGCCTATCATATATGTTTCCCACACCCTGTACATACAGATTGCTCACATTAATCCGGACCTTCACCCTGAATAAGAGCCTATCATATGTTTCCCACACCCTGTACATACAGATTGCTCACATTAATCCGGACCTTCACTATGAATAAGTGCCTATCTTATATGTTTCCCCCACCCTGTACATACAGATTGCTCACATTAATCCGGACCTTCACTATGAATAAGTGCCTATCTTATATGTTTCCCCCACCCTGTACATACAGATTGCTCACATTAATCCGGACCTTCACTATGTATAAGAGCCTATCTTATGTTTCCCACACCCTGTACATACAGATTGCTCACATTAATCCGGACCTTCACTATGAATAAGTGCCTATCTTATATGTTTCCCCCACCCTGTACATACAGATTGCTCACATTAATCCGGACCTTCACCCTGAATAAGAGCCTATCTTATGTTTCCCACACCCTGTACATACAGATTGCTCACATTAAAAATCATCCTACCTGCATCTACTGCATGTTATGAGCCTTTAAACATCCAAGATGGAGCATCAGGCAGCCTGCAAACAGGAAGTGTCTTCTGACTGTGTCCCTCTGCATTCTGGGATTGCTGACCTTTTCCTGACCCCAGCTCTGCTCTGTCCTGAACAGAGTTGTAGTCCAGTGGGGGAAAGAATAATAAGTAAGTGACTAAAAACTAAAATATATTAATTTTAGATGCTGGGGAATGGTTTAAGGGTTTGGTCTTTTCAATAAATCATGGTGAAGGTCCGGTTTAAGACTCTTGGATTGGTGGGGAGGGGGCATCCCCAATTAGGATGCTCTTCTGTGTGAAGGTTCTCATTCATCACAGGTCATTGCATATGTGATCCTTCCCCCTTGTCTCCATCACTCTTCCTTTAGACTGTAAGCTCCTAGGGCCAGGCTCTCTCTCTCATTGTATCTTGTACTCAGAATATTCAATGTAAACTCTGTAACACTGCATCTATGTACTGTATGTTTCTACCCTGTCTGTAATTACTACTTTGTACAGCGCTACGGAAGATGATGGCGCTATATAAATAAATAATAATAATATGTATACTAATAAATCAAGGCAACTACATTTAAAATCCAGTCGGTTGTCCAGCAAAACGCCCCCCCCCCCCGAAAATAAAACAGTAGGTCCAGTTGCCTTGATCTATTACTACAGCCTCTTATGACAGCGTACATCCAACCCAATGCTGGGAGTTGTAGCCATGCTGGGAGTTGTAGTGCTCCAGGTGTGACAAACCACGTCAGCTATAAAATAAAAAAAAAGACATCGCCGCCGTATCAGAGGCCGAATTCTCACCGGTATAGGTCTCGTGTACCGCGCTCCGTGCCCTTCACCACCGACTGCGGCGCTCCTATGCCCGGCCTCCCGCCTGTCTGCGCCCCGATGCTTTTCATTGGCTGCCTCTCCTGTCTATCAGCGTCTCCTCGCTCTCTATTGGCTGACGCTTGGCTTCGCTGAAGGTGACTCGAGCGGCTGGCGCTGTCATGCCAGGCGGCTTCCTGTCACGTGAGCGCTCCGCCGCTTTGCGCTTCCGGGTGAGAGGGCAGAGCGGCTACACGTGGGTAACATCGCTGCCACCGAGAGGGACAAGAAACAGCGCAGCACTGCACCCTGGTGAGTGTATATCTCTGAGAGATATAGCTCGTGCAAATCTTCTCTGCGTGTACTTTACAGAGGATCTAACCCACACTTAAAGCAGACATACAAGTCAGTAATGACTTTAGATCCGCTTTAAAGTGCATGTCAATAGAAGGATCTGTGCCAAAACGGCTACACGTCCCTCCTCCAATTGGAGGCCTGCTTCACTGTCGTGTGCAGCTGTTTCCTGTCCCCTGTATTGCATTAGGGTTAGAGATTGTGGACCCAGCTTTTCCTAGCGGAGTGTGGCTGAAGTTTTTTTTTACCATTAAGTCACTCCCCAGCTATTCCCTTAAAGGGAAACACCACCTAAGAATGCCAATAATATTACAGGCAAGCTACCCCCCCCCACACACTTGCATACAGGGCAAGACCCCCCCCCCCCCAAACACACTTGCATACAGGGCAAGACCCCCCCCCAAACACACTTGCATACAGGGCAAGACCCCCCCCCCCCCACACACACACACTTGCATACAGGGCAAGACCCCCCACACACACACTTTCATACAGGGCAAGACCCCCCCCCCACACACTTTCATACAGGGCAAGACCCCCCACACACTTGCATACAGGGCAAGACCCCCCCCCCCCCACACACACACACTTGCATACAGGGCAAGACCCCCCACACACACACTTTCATACAGGGCAAGACCCCCCCCCCACACACTTTCATACAGGGCAAGACCCCCCACACACTTTCATACAGGGCAAGACCCCCCCCCCACACACACACACACACACACACACACACACACACACACACACTTTCATACAGGGCAAGACCTCCCCTCCCCTCCCCTCCCCTCCCCTCCCCAGACACTCACCCTCAGGGCAAGTGGTGGTGGCCTGGGGTGCGAGCCCCTCCTTTAATCCAGCCCTGCCTGCATTACAGAGAGACTCTCATGGGGCACAGTAAATAACTGCATGTGCAGCAGCGGCATCTCCTTCAGTAGGAAGCATGCTTCACTGTGCTGCTGTTTCCTGTCCCCTGTATTTCTTTAGAGTTAGATATTGTAGACCCAGCTTTTCCTAGTGGAGCTGCATCTGATGGGGGGAGGAAACTGCTTTACCTGCCTGCTTCATGTCATCAGTGAGCCCTGCATTTTCCTATCAGATTTCCGAAAAGGGGGGCAGGAATTAACTGCAGGTGCCACAGCGGCATCTCCTCCAATAAGGAGGCATGCTTCACTGCGGTGTGCAGCTGTTTAAAGTCCCAGCTTTTCCTAGCAGAGTGCCATCTGATGGGGGCAGGAAATAACCTCACCTGCCAACTTAATGCCATCAGTGAGAAAGCGACTCACATTCTCTTATTGGGTCTCCATACAATGGGGGGCAGGAAATAGTTGCATGTGCAGCAGTGGCATCTCCTCCAATGGGAGGCATGCTTCACTGTGTTGTGCAGCTGTTTCTTGTCCCTAATAGGAGGCATGCTTCACTGTGCTGTGCAGTTTTTTTCTGTCCCCGGATAAAGATTAAAGACCCAGCTTTTCCATGGAGTGCCATCTGATGGGGGTCAGGAAACAACCTCATCACCTGCCCACTTCATGCCATCAGTGAGCCCTGCATTAGAGAGTGACTCGCATTCTCTTATGGGGTCTCCGTATAATGGGGGACAGGAAATAGTTGCATGTGGAGCAGTTGTGTCTCCTCCAATGGGAGGCATGCTTCACTGTGTTGTGCAGGTAAACCCTCACCTTTTCCCTCCCAACATGCATGTGTGGGCTCTCACCCAATCAGAGCCCTTTACCTTTCAGAGAATGGCTCTGATTGTTTTCTATGGGGAACGGAAGTAGCCACATGTGCTGCATCTTTGAACAGGAGCACTCGCATTGCTGGGGATGCAGTCTCACTACTCATTGAAGTCAAGGCAAAGGGTTCTGATTGGACGAGAGCCGTTGAACCTAGGAGAGGTGAGTATTACTGGGGGGATACCCCGCTGTGTGAACCCCATCTGACTCATAATACCATGTGTATTATACGCATTGCTGCACTATAAGTCTTTTACTTCTCTAACCCTGCTGTAGTTACCGCCTCGTTCAGCGTCACAGACTGATGGCGTTCTAACAATAAACAATAATGTATGGGGGTTGTATTGTCGTGGAACCCTCGGACACAGCAGCGCCCCTGATAGACTCTTTGTTTCTCCCCTCCTGCAGATACAGTACAGAGAGACGATGGAGGAAAGCTTTCCCCGAGGGGGGACCCAGAAGGTGTCCGAGGAAAAGGAGGTTGCCAAGAGGCCCAGAGAAGATGACAATTTGTTTTCGGTGAGTCCCTGCTGGATGCTGCGCATCCAGTGACAGCCTCATTTTAGCCATATAATGCTTTTTGTACAAAAAAAAATAAAATAAATATATATATATCCTTGAAAAAAGTATACTCCTTAAAGCAGACCAAAACCCACTGAACTTGTGAAATGCTTTTAGCCAAAGCTCCTGCCGATACTCTCTTCTTAGGGTGCAGAACTTAAAAAAGTTTTTTTTCGCTTATCAAATTGGCGTGGAACACCTTTTTTTTTCTGTTCCTCTCTGTAAGATGGCAGAGTATCAGTCATTGCAAATATGTGACAATGACATTAGCGTCACACACAACAGTGGCAATGACTGGAGGAGGCGGAGCTTTACAGCTAAAACAGGCGCCATTATCTGGGATTAGAGTGAAGCAGGAGCAGTAAGGCAGAAGTTGCTATTCGTGGGGGGAGCAATTCAGGGAATGCTAGTTAAAAATGTGGGTTTAAAGCGGACCAACATCCTCCGTGGCGAGGGTGTAGCATGTAGAGCATCTGTATCTCTATTTCTATGTTCCCTTTTCTATGTAAACTGTAGTTAACGGTTAAAAGTTTCCTTGTTCATCACACAATGTACTTGGCGAACAATAAATTGAATTTAATTAAAATTTTAAGTAATTGTCAATAATAGTTTTCAATCTGTTCCACCCTTTACTGAAAAACCTGGCTTGGGTTGGCTGGGGAAATGTCCAATCAGATTTTAACATTTGCCTAAGGTTGTCCTGTTCTGCATTTCACAAAACAGACCCACCATGAAGAAGAGGAGACGATGGCTAAAAAGAAAAAGAAGGTGGAGAAACCACAGCCGGCCCAAGAGGAAAAGCGATTTGCTTCAAAGTTGAAAGTGCTGGAATTGCTGAGCTATAAGGTTAGTAAAATATATTTTTATTTTTATTAAAACCCCCCCAAAAAAAAAAATATATATATATATATATATTTTTCTATATATTTTTTATATTATATTATTATATTTTTTATTTATATTTTTTATATATTGCTAATTATGGATTTCTTATTTATGGTGCCTGGCAGTAAATCCTGGTGGTTTAGGTTGGCTTTGTGCCGTCGGATGTAGTGAGTGTCAAAAGCGCATAGAGATAACACAGAGATGCAAAAGGTGTCAATGGAGATCTATTGTGAAACTGGTCTAATTTACTTAGCTTAAAGCGGACCAAAACCCACTGAACTTGTGAAATACATTTGACCAAAACCCCTGCCGATACTCTCTTCTTAGGGTGTAGAATTAGAAATGGATATTTTCGCTTATCAAATCACCCTGAAACATTGTTTTTTTGTTTTTCCTTCTCTGTAAGATTGCAAGTGATTAGTTGTTGCATAGATGTGGCAATGACATCATTACCACACGCAACCGTGGCAATGAATGGAGGAGGCGGAGCTTTACAGCTAAAACAGGCGCCATTATCTGGGATTAGGTTAAAACAAAAGCAGTAAAATTAGGCATAAGTTACTATTGGTAGGGAGAGCAATTCAGGGGATGCTAGTTCTAAATGTGGGTTTTGGTCCACTTTAATGTGGACCCGGGTTTTGATCCGTTCCCCTGGGACACCCCGGTTTGAGACGCCCCGTCGTTCACCCAGTAAACTCAGCTCTCATTGGTCCAACGGCCGGTGCGTGGCCTCTCGCCCAATCAGCTACTCCGGCTATGCATCACTCGCATCTTTCAACTGTGCGCGCCCGCTGGGGACTTGTCAGACATTTAAGAATTCTGGGCGAACGGCGGGGTTTCACACAACCCCAGGGAGAGGGAATTGGCCACTTTAAAGCGGCACAAAACCCTCCCCGGCCTTACCCCGCTCAAGTAGTTGACCGATGCTGCTGGCTTGGTGGTGACCTGGTAATAAAAAAATAATTTTTTTTTTCTCACAGCCGAAGCCACGCCCCCTGGCACTTTTGAGATCGCCGATTGGCTGATCTCAATAGTGACGGCAGGCCGCAGCCCTGGCTTTCTTCCCGCGAACTCCCGCGCCCAGGCTGAGTGGCTGGGCGCAGGATTGCGTGCAGCTATAGGTATGCGGCGGCCTGCAATAAAAGCGTTGCGGGAGCTGCTAGTAAACATGAGTTTACCCGTGACCCGGGGGTTTCACACAGCGGAACACCACAGTGGTCAGCCCTGGAGTCTTAGATTCCTTGGCTGGCTGGTAAGGGTTATGGTCTATTTTAAAAGGCAAGTCCACTATCGATGGAATTTTCAAAAGTGTAATGGATGTCCTCAAGGTGCTGAGCTTATCGAGTATTTTATTAATTTTTTCCTGTGTTAGTGTGTTTTATGAAAGCAGTTCCCACTATGTGCAATCTGTTGGTATTGGCAACCTCCATTTACTGTGACTGGGATGATTCCTCCCATTGGGTGCCTACATAGTCCTAATTAGGCCCCATAGCCTGGCTCCCATCATCACTAGTCCCCCCCCCCTCCCGGGCGCACATTCTACAGAGGGAGTGTAGATAGCTTGGCTGGGCCCCCTTGTTCCACAGGCCCGGTTGCACGTGTCTACACTGCCTCTATTGTATGTGCTCCCGTCTCCCATCTATGGGTTTGTGCTTGCAAACCATGGACCGCTTGGTTCTGGTGGCCCAGCTCTTCCGAACAGGTGACAATGATAACATTTCTTCCACCGGCGCCACCTGCTGAGGAGAACTAAAAGTAGAGTTTGCAGCGGATTTTCTTTAATAACTTGTCCCTTGTATGTGTTTAGGACCTAAGCGTTGGAATGCTGTTTCTCGGATGCATCACTGACGTTAAAGATTTTGAATTGGTCGTGGCTCTGCCCTATGGTCTCACTGGCTACATCCAAGTGACCAACATCTGCGAGGCGTACACGAAAATGCTGAACAAGCAAGTGACCCAAGATGAGCCTCTGGAGGTAGGTGCCTCTTATCTATGGGCAATGCACTGATATGTATGACAGCACCTGCTCATTGGTGGAAGCCCCCAAAGTGGGAACAGGAATCCTGGGGAACGGGAGATTTTAACGCACGGGGCATCCCAAACTGGTTAAGCTTTATCCTTATTGGAAGGAGCTGTGCAGGTGCGCCAATTTCCTGACACAGAGCGGCCGAGTAGAGTGGCAGGTTCTTGCTATCAAATGTCGCAGAGAATAGGCTATGGGAAGTTCTCAACCACAGTTAATACAACTATTAAACTCATTGCTTCTCAGAGAGCCACAATATTATTGGCTAAATCTCTTCACTCAGTCGCCTCCTTATGAGGGCAATTTCCTCCTGTCACCAGGAGATGTCAGACTTGTGCTGGAGATAATGCAAAGCCGAATCCCTCCCCCTATTGGCTGCTCCTTTTGATGGGAGCAGTCAGAAATGTTTTTATTGTTATAGTCTATGTACTGCAGGCATCTGATGAAGCCCCTGACCTGCTGTAGGGAAAGTGGGAGGTGTAAATAGAACTGATTTGTAACAGTAGTGAAAGTGGAACAAAACCCTGCATGTGCAGCCCGTAAATCTAAAAGAATCCAGGCCGGCCACTGGCCTTACCCATGGGACATCCTATTTTGGGATTCCCCGCTGTGTGAACCCCCCCACCAGATTGCCCGTAATAACACACCTCTTCCCAGTCCAAAAGCACATGCACGGACTCTTGTCCAATCAGGGCGGTTTGCCGTGACTATGCCATTCAGCAAATTGCTCAGATTGTTTGGAGTAGGAAATGCGCTGTGGGTGCGCTCCCGCCCCAGCGGGTTGTTACTGGAGGCGGTTGCTCTCCCTTTAGAAGAACGTCGGAGCTGTTTTGCCGAACGACGTAGTTACGGCAAATGTCTCTGGACAGGAGACCATGCATGAGCTGTTGGACCGGTAACAGGTGAGTTATTGGTGTTCTGGGGCGTTTCACACAGCGGGCATCCCAAAACAGGACGCCCCCAGGGCACGGAACAAGGCCCAGTATAGCCAAAATCACAGCTTTTGTTCCCCTTTAAAAGAGAGTCCAACCAGTTTTTAACACTCCACCCACCTCCCCCTGTGCTAAGCTCAATTTTGGCAAGCACATCAACTGGCTGGGGGGAGACAATCTGCACAGAAACCGGAGCTGGGACATTGAGTGACAGGTCTTTCACCCAATATAGTGCAGCAGTGTGACTGTAATGGTCTATCACTCAAGTCTATGGCTGCCCTACATAGCCCCGCCCTCCACTGGGCATCAGAGGATTGCAGTGATCAGGTGAGTTGTTTATATTATTTTCTCTGGGTCATCCCGACTCGGGTTGCCACGCTGTTTGAAATCCTCCAGGAAGCCCCAAAAACTCACCCTCCAATGGTGCATGTGTGGGTTTTCGCCCAATGAGAGCCGCCCGCTATGACGTCATTTGACAGGTATCTCTCATTGTTTACAATGGGAGCGTGCGCTGCTGTGTCCCTGGTGTCGTGCGCGTGATCCCGCACCCGGGGAGCATGGAACAAAACCCGGGAAAGTCAAATTCCCAGGTTTTGTTCTACTTTAACGCCCAAATAGAGCTTGGCACAGGGTGAAGGAGGTGCAAGAGGTTACGAAAAGCTTTCTTTTCAAGTAGGCGTACCGTCATGATGGGAGGTTGCACAGTGTGTGATCTAGAAAGGGGGCATTGCCAAATAGAGGTCTCAGCGGTGGCCTGGAGGAACACTGATTGTACACCACCACCCCTGGGTGACATCTCACTGACACAATTTGGTAAAATAATTTTCTATAATAACTGTATGAATATAGTAATATAGCACAGAGCAGTTATGCCAATTATTTCAACAAAATGTCCAAACATTTAACACATAATTTCTCCACGTTGTCCCGCTGACACATGCACAATTCCAGAGTGGCTAAAGTCAATCCAAATCCTGCCTGGCACGGGCTTGTAATAAAGGTGAGTATTACTAGCGATCTGTGCAGTTAGGTGCGAGAGGGCTCCAGCATTCTGGATGCCCCCCCCCCCCCCCCCCCGAGGTTCTTCCGATCAGCAGAGAGAGAGACCAAGACACGTTAAAGTAATAAGGGGTGTTGGTCCGGTTTAATATGCAAACAGAATGCTAATTAATTCCTCAATGCCTAAAATAATATGTCATAAAATATTGTTCAGTGGAATTATACAGCGGAGCGGTGCCTTGTTTCTGCTAATGTTGTGGGGGCACTTGGGCTGCCTTGTATCTGAATTATTCAAATGAAATAAAAGGTACAATATCACTTTATTGTTATTGATATAGTGGCATCTTCATGTGCAATACTAAAGTGCTAAATATAATGTGCAATAAATGCAGAACTGACAAAAAATGTGTATAGTCACCTCAGTGAAAAAGCGAAAATAACCTCCTGCTGAGTGGGACAATCAATCACCCACGCGTTCCGTGACAGATTGTCACTTCCTCAAGGTGGCCTGGCGGCCAATCGCGGGACTCCTTTCCTGGCACTGGCTCGTATTGAAGGTGAGTATTACGAGCGATCTGTGCAGTTAGGCGCGAGGGGGCTCCAGTGGAATTATACTGTGGTGCAGTGGCTTGTTTCTGCTAATGTTGTAAGGGCGCTTGGGCCGCCTCCACCTTCCTTGTATCTTTACTGTTTAATTTAGCCAGAATACCGCACACTGAGGTTATTGGCACCACTGGTGCGGCGGGCATCTGTACCTTGCTAATTTCAATAATTGCCATTCTTTGGCACTTAGTAATAACCATAGCTATTAAAAAACAAAACTAAAAATGTTAGTTCAAAATAAAATCCTCTGCACTGGTAGACGAGCTGATATTACAAGGGCTAATTACAAAAAGACTGAAGGTCCCACACCTTCCAAAACCCCACTACAAAATATGGCACCACTACGACGATATAGCAAAATATAGTAATGTATTAATCACAATATAAACATGACTATATACACTAAAGACTCATTAAAAAACACACTGACAAAGACATTGTACAAAGGAAGGGCAGAAACTTTACAAGGGGGCGGGGGCTGGAGGTTGATAGCAATAATTACATTAGTTTTATCAGACTTTTTGTGCATACCGGCTCCTACATAATAAAGGGCTACAGTGCAACTCAATGAAAAGATAAATAAACCAACAATGTCATATATATATCAAACACCAAATCTAACCTAAGCACACCATAAACCTATACCTACCCACTTATAATCTATTATAGCAAAGAGGACAAGCCGGAGAGAACAAAGAAATAACTACCCACATGTGAAAGACAATATGACTTACAATGAACACGACCGCCAGCCCACTGCCCCAGCGTCTACGCGTTGCGTGACGTCACAGGCGTCACTTCCTCAGGACATGATATTACAAGGGATCATTGGGAATAAATCTAGCGTTTCAATGAAGCACTCATTTTGGGTATTGATTCAAACGTGTAACCAGTAGAGGTTGTCTTTCTCATAGGGCCTGCTGCCTCTCCCTAGTCTGTTTACCCCGGGGATGCTGGTCCGGTGCGTCATCAGCAATTTGGAGAAAACATCTGGTGGATTTAACAGCATCAAATTGTCCTTGAACCCAAAAGTCATCAATGAAGACCTTACTTCTTCATCTTTGAACAAGGGCATGGTAAGTCTAAAATGGGATTATGCTTCAATGAGAGCTCTGTTAAAGCGACCTCCCTTTTTTTTAATAAAGAAGGAAATGGACTAATAGAGTCTTATGTATGGGGTCCAGATGTAAATAGGAACATGCCATTTGGTTAATAAGAAATCCTTGTACAAAGAGGTAAGATATTAAACCCTTTTTAGGTTGATAGCCATCAAAGTGTATAAAGATTGTAGTGCCCTTAATTAGAAGATGATTGAATGGAGGCTGTTTTAGAAGGTGAGGTAGAAAGAGTTAAACTGGACCTTCAGCATCATTTAATGAAAAGCCTAAACCCTTAAAAAATATTCCCCAGACTAAAATTGATATATTTTAAGTTTTTGTCGCCTACTTATTATTCTTTCAACCGCTGGGCTTCAACTCTGTTCAGGGCTCTGGGATACGGGCACCGCCATCTTGCCTCAGAAGCATCACATATTGAGGAGAGGGATGGAAAGCTATAGCTGTGCTTTGCACAGACAGAGCAGAGCTGGGGTCAGGAAAAGGACAGCAATCCTAGATGCAAAAGCAGCGCAGTTGGAAGGCACTTCCTGTCTGCAGGCAGCCTGACAGTTCATGGGGCGCCATCTTGGATGTTAAAAAGTTTTTTAAAAAACGCAATAGGTGCAGGCAGGACAATTTTTAATGTGTGCATTGTAGGGGATGGGAGAAACATATATAAGATAGACTCTACTTCAGCGTGAGAGTCCGCTTTAATAACCAGAGCAGGATGCTTGGTGGAGACCTAGTAACAACCAAGAGGATAGTGATTGGTTGGAAGGGAACAGCCTATCATATGTTTGCCATGTGGACGAACATGCGATGGAAGGTTCTAGGAGTTAGCTAGAGGCTATATAAGCAAGACAGATACCCTCTAGACCAGTGGTCCCCAACCCTGTCCTCAAGGCCCACCAACAGGCCAGGTTTTGCAGATCTCCACAAAGATGCACAGGTGGAGTAATTAGTGCAGCTGCAGAGCAATAGAGCTGGCTATATGGAGATCGAAAAAACATGACATGTTGGTGGGCCTTGAGGACAGGGTTGAGGACCACTGCTCTAGACCACAGTGCTAACCACATGAATTCTTGAGGTTCAGATTGATGATGATTCTCTGTCAGTGAGCGTGAAGTAAAGCTCCAGCCCGATAGCAGGGGCCACCCATAGGAACTCAGTGGAAGAAATATGGGGAATCCTTCTAGGGGAGTAAGCCCAACTGGCTGACCCGAGGCTGTGGATGTGACAGAAAGGAACGTGACTCAATGGATGGATAAACCTGTGCCATATGTTAATGTCTACCGTTGGAGTAAATAAAGAGGAACCCTGTTTTAATATATCTTTATGATCCCCGTGGTAGAGCCCCAGCACCCCACCCAAACTCATCCAACACCAGGTGTGTGAGGGCTACGCTTATTTCAGACACTTACCATTACTTGGAGCTTGGCTGATTTTTTGCTCGGGGTGTTTGTATTGCATTTGGGGGTAAGGGGTGAGGTCAAGTTGAGCTCTCCCCTAGATTGCCTTCCTAATAGTTGTAGGTTTTCCCCGTCCTCCTATCTCATATATGTCTTTAGGGGGGAAGGGGATACTCTGTAGGTGTCCCCTTAATGCGGAGGGCTTTCTTTGGGGGAATAGGGGCTTTTGTTCCCCTTTAGTAATTACAATATGTATAAGGTAAACACGGTGTACTTAAAAAATTATACATTTATTCATTTTCTAATTAGGAACATCTTCCAACTGTATTTCACTGCTGTTTACAGTTGGTACATAATTACATCATAATTCATACAATTTCTGTACATTTTCAGAGGTAGTAGTATTGGTGTGCTTTTTGCTATTTATTTTGGGAATTGCCCATAAGTGTGGGGCTTTTGTCCCGTTTGAATACAGTTGGTAGCAAGCTTTAGGGTTAATGTACACTCAATTGTAGTAAGTGACTTCTCGTGCAGACGTTTCACTCTATACGAGCTTCTTCAGTGCACTCTGGATAATCTGATTACAAATAACCTCGCCCTTGAAGTAGTGCAGGAGACACTACGAACGCGCTCGGCGTTGTTACCTGTGGGGGGTCCACGTCTGGTTGGTCTGTATGCACTTTTGTTCATTTCTTTCTCTTTCACTTCCATCACCACGGCGTGTTTTCCTGCTCAATGGTATGTTATTCTGCTTTATTTTTGTACACTCATGTGGACCTGAATTGATTAATAGGTGGGTTTAGCACATTTTTTGTTGTATTTTTGCACTTTTGCATCTGAGAGCATACTAGTTATAGTATATAGGATTTGATACACACTTTTAATGAGAGTATTTTACTTTTTGCACTGAGACAGACCTCCAGCGCCCCCTTGTGGTTTTAAATGTTTATGTCATGTAGTTGTTATTGTATAGTCCTAATGTTCACTGTGATTGTAAATATATGTAATTAGTCAATAAATGTGAATATTTTATATTTTTTAGACCCTTAAAGTGGTGCAACTGTTTCATCCTTGGCACTTTTTAGAGGGTACTGTGGGTGTCCCTCTTTTCTTGCAGTGTATTGATTACAAATAACAAGGTGTACAATAGACTCAATTATCATTGAACAGTTAAATCATCTGGCTAATATACATACACTTCACAACAAACCTCTTGCTCTGTTATGTAAATAAGGGAGCGCTTGCTCTAGCTATTGTAGTATGAGCTGTCATCTCTTCTCCTTGTCGTCCTCAGTCTCTCACGGGCTTCGTGACCAGCGTTGAAGACCACGGCTATCTTATTGACTTGGGCATTGCTGGCACTAAAGCCTTTCTCCCTAAACAGAAGGCTCAGGCGTACTTGAAACAGGCAAACAAAGGTAAGTAATAACTTCCGTAATCTCTTTTGAACGCCAATTGGACAAAACACTACTAATCCGCTGCACCAGCCAAATTTGACCTAATTATCAAGGGGTGTGCAGTAGTCTTGTGAAGCAATCTACAACATACACCAATTGGGAGAAAGGTATATAAGGACAGCATCAGTATTTATATACACAACCGTATACAATGTGTGCTCACTAAGCTGTAAGCTGCACAGTTATTTCAAGTAATTTGGCCTGTATGAGCCTGCTTACACACTGTTGCTGTGTGCATATATTACTGATCTCAAGTCTGCTTGGGGGCATCCCATTCTGTAACATACCATTAGCCTCTGTATTTACTGTAAGCTGCACAGTTATTTCAAGTAATTTGGCCTGTATGAGCCTGCTTACACACTGCTGCTGTGTGCATATATTACTGATCTCAAGTCTGCTGTGGGGCATTCCATTCTGTAACATACCATTAGCCTCTGTATTTACTGTAAGCTGCAAACTTATTTAAAGTAATTTGGCCTGTATGAGCCTGCTTACACACTGCAAAACCAGACAGCAAACCAGAAAAAAATCTATGTAGGGTCCCCACACACCCAGGAAAATTACCAAGACTAGATGGAAAAAATAGGGCACTACCGTCTAAGTAAACAATATAGAATAATTTTATTTAGAGTTACATGTAAATATAAAGACACAAGACGATACATATTAAAAAACACAAATCACACATATACAAGACACACCAGGGGGCGCCAGACTACCATCTAAGAATTCATATCATAATAAAATAAGCTCAAGGCTGGTAATGTTATATATAGTGCTTAAAATCATACAGTTGCTACTTAGGCCCTTATTTAACAAGGGATAGCGCCAGGTAGCGAATGGTGAGCGAACGGTAATGATGGGCACCACCACGAGTACGCCGGCTCCCCTCCGCAATCACACATTTATGAAGCCGATCCTGCTTAGCGACTGACAGAGCGCCAGATAGCCACTCATTCATCATATTCCAGCCTCACCCCACAGCGCCAGCGTCCGACCTTGAACAGCGACAGGTATGACCTCTCGCTACCTGGCGCTCTCCAATGCATTTCAATGGAGCAATCTTTAAATATTCTTAATTAATTGCTATTTTTTTTTTTTTTTTTTTTTTTTTTTTAAATGTCAAAAATTCTGTGACCACTTCTGCAATGTTAGTTTTTTTTTTTTTTTTAAGGTTAAAAAAAAAAAAAAAAAAAAAAAAAAAATTTTGCAGAATTGATATTACAGGTCTGATATTAATGTATTCATATTACAATGTTTTGAAAAACTTTTTTTTTTTTTTTATAAAAATATGGTTGTTTGGGGGTTAAAAAACTACTTTTAACCTATCGCCGCCAGGGGTGGGGTTTAAACAAGCATTTCACTGCGCAAGAATTTTTGGAGCGTGATTTGTTAATGAATATGCTGGGAGCCGTTCGCTATGGCCATTCGCTGTCATGCGCTCCCATACAGCGCCGAACCTGTCAAATAGCGACTCCTCCTCACCCAATATTCAACATTACGGCAAACCGACTGAGTCGCTGTCAATTACCGAACAACGGCCAAGCACAGCGACTACTAGCGGGCGCTCTGAAAATGCCGCTACTGTCGCTCATCTGTCGCTACCTGGCGCTATTAATGAATCGGCCTCCTAGATTACTTATATACAATATGTGCAAAACTAAATAATGTGCAAATAGCTCAAATGACCTTGAATAAAGATAACGATAATAAAGTGCCTGTGCAAAACAGTATATCTACTCTAAAAAACAATCCGAACAAGCCGAGATAGTTGGAAGAAACATGGAACAATCAATGAAAGGTATACACACCAACTGGACCTACCCCTGCTATATATCCGCCAATGCGTGTTGCAGCGCCCACTCGCTGCTTCCTCAGGGCGACTATGTCATTCATGGTCATTTGAGCTATTTGCACATTATTTAGTTTTGCACATATTGTATATAATTAATCTAAGTAGCAACTGTATGATTTTAAGCACGATATATAACATTACCAGCCTTGAGCTTATTTTATATGGAACTGTGATATTATGAATTCTTAGATGGTACTCTGGCGCCCCCTGGTGTGTCTTGTATATGTGTGATGTGTGTTTTTTTAATATGTATCGTCTTTTTTTATATTTACATGTAACTCTAAATAAAATTATTCTATATTGTTTACTTAGACGGTAGTGCCCTATTTTTTCCATCTAGTCTTGGTAATTTTCCTGGGTGTGTGGGGACCCTACATAGATTATTTACAACATACACCAAACAATGCGGGGAGAGCCCCAACACCCCGTCCGCTGCATCAAAGCGCACCACCTTATAATCTAACTGCGCAAAATATTTTATTGGAATTCACATTGGGCATACAAAACAACAACACAATTAAAATCCATTAAAAAACATGAAATACACACATTGACACAGTATATTGTATAATATACAGTATATGTACAATATGATTTTATAGTACCACCAATTTACATCCACATTAAACTCTTGTTTGTACATCTCCTCCCTTCAATGAAAGTGCATGTGCAAATAAAATAACCGATTAAATACACAAGTGGGGGATGCCCGGAGCCCCAAACAAAAGCCCTAACCAGGGGCTTCTAATGGCACGCACTAATTAGAATTCCTATAAAGTTTATTAGAATATCATTACATAGCAGAAAACATTAAAAATGCCCATTTAAAAACACACAAACAACATTTCCATAATCTGCCATAGGGGGATGCTGTTATCAAGTGGGACCAAGGAATATGCTATAAATATAAATTACATAATAAAGTGTCATGTGCTTCCAAAGTGCATCGAATCACAATAGAACTACATTAAATCGGTGCAAAAACGCACGTCATATATGAGGTAGGTGCAAAGCATAGAAAAAATATATATCAGAAAATGTCTAATCTTACATGTCCATAGTGTACAGCTGTGTGGTCGCCACTATAAACCCCCCCCAGGAAAAAGCAACGCGTTTCGTGACAAAAAGTCACTTCTTCAAGGCAGAGTACGCTGCGGGTAGGTGCTTGAGTAGAAAACGGGGACAGCAGCACCTATCCGCAGCGCCCCCCCCCCCCCCATGGCAGATTGTGTAAATGTTGTTGTTTGTGTGTTTTTAAATGGGCATATTTAATGTTTTCTGCTATGTAATCATGATATTCTAATAAACTTTATATGAATTCTAATTAGTGAGTGCCATTATAAGCCTCTGGTTAGGGCTTTTGTTTGGGGCTCCAGGCATCCCCCAGTTGTGTATTTAATCAGTTAGAATTAGCCCCCACCAAAGCAAGGCACCACATTTACTAGATATTGGTTGGTGCCGTCCTACTCCCCCTTCTTTTAGAATCAAGTATAATAACCATGCTCAACATCATTACAGTGCAAAAAAAAAAACGATTGTATCGCTACTCACTAAATCCCACTATGCGTGGGGTTGCGGCGAGGACACCGGACACTCCATTCTCCGAAACCTGGAGTGGTCTGTTTAGTGTACGTAGCAGAAACTTCCTGACCCTTGTTAATAACCTGGTTGGCTGAGGCAGAGACAGGGAGGGGAACAGTCTTTTGTTCCAGTAGCTACTGGCAATGTTCTCATCCGGGGATGTAATTCTGCTGTGTGATTTCTGCCGAAGCTGCTGATTAGCTCACCTGTTACCATGGAATGATTCTGGGAATTGTAGTCAGCAATTTTCACTCAAGGCCAGAAAAGCTGCTCCCACTTCAGGATCACAGACACACAGGAATATAAGAAGTTTGGAAACTGCAGGCTGGTAAGTAAATCACAGGTCTGGGGGCACAATACTAACACAGAGGCAGAACACCAAAAAACCTGACAAAAAGGGGATTTTTCCTTTTAAGTCTATTGGATATCAGTGGTTACGTATAGTGTAAGGGATGCCTTGTAATGCAGCTAAAGCAGCACAAAACCCAGGATTTTGACTATAGTAGGTAACTTTAAACCTCCCTGAGATTAGCATCCATCTATCCTGAGATAAAGAGAACTTACACACATAAGGGCAGACCAGCTGGACTATATGATCTCCTTCTACCGTCACCCTTCTATGGATCAGCTGACCCAGGGGTCTTACTTTTTCTGCCTAGGTTAAACCGGACCTTCAGCATGATTTAATGAAAAGCCCAAACTATTCCCCAGCATCTAAAATTAATATATTTTAAGTTTTTAGTCACTTATTATTCCTTCGTATTAATGTGGACAATCTGTATGTACAGCACTCGGACAATCTTAATGGCCAGCACTGTGTTAGCCAGGACCTCGGAGGAGAGAGATTTAGGGATACTGATTACTGATAGCTGCAAGATGATTGGACAGTGTAGCCAGGCAGTGGGAAAAGCAGGATGCTGGGCTGCATAGCTCGAGGCATCACCAGTAGGAAGAGGGAGGTTGTGATGCCGCTGTATAGAGCCCTGGTGAGGCCACAGCTAGAATACTGTGTGCAGTTCTGGAGACCTTACCTGCAAAAAGACATTATTAAAATAGAACGTGTCCAAAGGCGGGCAACGAAAATGGTGGAAGGACTTAAACTTAAAACTTATCAGGAGAGACTGAAAGAATTCAATTTGTACAGTCTGGAGGAAAGAAGAGAGGGGGGGACATGATGGAGACCTTTAAATATGTAAAAGGATTGAATAAGGTTCAGGAGGGAAGTGTTTTTAAGAAGAAGCTTAAAGCGGACCAACACCCAGGGGGGATCGGCCCGGGAATCTATAAGATTCCCGGACCGATCAGATCCCTCCCCGCGGGGCATCTGAAATCGGGATGTCCCGCGGGGAGGAACCCCCCAGGAGGCCCACAATCCTTACCTTACCGGCGATCCAACGGCGCATGCGCGAGACGCGGCCGCGTCTCTCGCTTCCCTCTAGCAGGGCGCGCTCCCGCGCCGGCCGTTTTGTGAATGGCCGGCGCAGGCGCGCTCCCCGTTAGAGGGAAGCGAGAGACTCAGCCAATGACAGCGCTCTGGTATGCGCGTCCAAGCGGCTTTGGATGCGCATACCAGAGCGGCTCTGAGCGCTGTCATTGGCCGGACGAGGTCACGTGGGAGCGGGGAGAGGTGAGTTTTTGCGGCGATCGGGGGGGTTTCACACAGCGGGGCACCCCCGATCGGGGTGCCCCACCTAAGTGGACCAACACCCAGGATAGTCAAAATCCTGGGTGTTGGTCCACTTTAATGATAGAACAAGGGGCCCAACCTGAAGCTAGTCGGAGGGAAGATCAGGAGCAATGTTAGAAAATATTATTTTACAGAAAGAGTAGTAGATGCTTGGAACAAACTTCCAGCAGAGATAGTTGAAAAATCAACAGTCACTGAATTTAAACATGCCTGGGATAAGCCTCCATCTATCCTAAGATAAAGAGTACATACAGTATACACATAAGACTAGATGGAGCGTATGGTCTCCTTCTGCCGTCACCCTTCTATGTTTCTATGTTTCTACAGGGTGGGGAAACATATAAGGTAGGCTCTTATTCAGGGTGAAGGTCCACTTTAATGTATTGCATAACCTAAGCCATTTTGTCTCAACAGGAGCGTCCCTGAACATAGGGCAATATTTAAACTGTGTGATTGAGGAAGTGAAGAATAAAGGGAGGATCTGCCACCTTTCCATCGCACAGTCTGATGTGGGGGCGGCCATTGCTACAGATGAACAACAGTGGACTCTCAATAACCTGTTACCCGGCCTGGTGGTGAAAGCTCAGATACAGAAGGTAAGACTTCCCGCACTGTACCGGGTTCTATTAGACTCTATTGTCTCTTTGCTGTGCAGGTGACCTGTTTCTTCTCTTATTGCAGGTCTGCTTGGACCACGTGACTTTATCCTTTTTGTCTTCCTATTCGGGAGTTGTGGATTTCCTGCATTTTGACCCTAAAAAAGCTAATTCCTACCAGAAAGATCAGATGGTAAGTATCCAAAGTGGTCAGAGGATTATTAAAGTGGACCAACAGTGAAAAATTACTTAAAGTGGACCAACACCGTCCACTGATCCGCCCGGGAATCTATAAGATTCCCGGACCGATCAGTCCCCTGACTGTGGGGCGCCCCCCCAGAAACCCCTAAATCCCTACCTGCTCCTCGATCCAGCGGCGCCCTGTAAGAGTCCTTGTCCGTCGCTGCCTCTCGCTTGTCCGTCGGTTTCACACAGCGGGGCACCCCCACAAAGATCGGGGTGCCCCAACAAAGTGGACCAAAACCCAGGATAGTCAAAATCCTGGGTGTTAATCCACTTTAAACCAGACCAACACAACAAGCAGTGCTCATATGCATCCCTCCCCCTTGGCAATTTAGATTGTTGCACATAAAAATTAATTTACCTTTTTCTAACGCCTGCTGTAGTATATTTTAGAAACAAGATGGCAGCTCATGCATATGCAGGCCACCTGCAAACAGGAAGTGCTGCCGGACTTCCTATTACTGTGCATTTTCAATTATGTCAGTTGAATCCAGGCAGCAGTATGGCTGAAATGCTGGGAGAGGAAGCTCCAAAATGGCCGCTACCTTTCTTTTCCAACTGTTCCAGACTGTTGGTCCGGTTTAAATTAGATTGGCCCTCAAAGGACCATGCCAGTTATTCTGTATCTCCTATTGGGTCTCACCAATCTGAAATATAAGGGGAACCCTGAGCCCCTTCTTAGCCAGGGGGTAGCTGTAGCTTGGATAGTCACAACTGGCTCGTGCACCCCTTCTGTGCGGGGTTTTCCCTAAACCTTATAGTGGGCACATTGTTGAGGCTGGGGGATTCATGGAGACCGGAGCAAAGCCTTGCCAGTACCATACATGGGGTTAATGCAACATCAGGTAGGCAGAGAAGCTTGTTGGCTTACCTGTGTGCGCTTGGTTTCCCAGACATTAGGTCCACTGAATGCCCCATCAGGACCCTAGAATGCTGGGACAGGGTTTAAGGTTTTAAACCAGACCTTCACCCTGAATAAGAGCCTATCTTATAAGTTTCCCCCACACCCTGTACATACAGATTGCTCACATTAAGTATCATCTTACCTGCACCTATTGCGTTTTTTGAGCCTTTTAACATCCAAGATGGTGGCCCATGGAGTCTCGGGCTCTTCTGACTGTGCCGCTCTGCATTCTGGGATTGTTGTCCTCTTCCTGACCCCGGCCTTGCTCTGTCTGTGCAGAGCACAGCTATAACTCCGTCCCCTGCACTTTATCCCGCTCTCCTCTCCTCAGTATGTGATGCTTCTAAGGCAAGATGGCGGTGCCTGTATCCTAGAGTCCTGAACAAAGATGAAGCCCAGTGGGAGAAAGAATAAATAGTGACTAAAAACTTAAACTTTATTAATTTTAGATGCTGCGGAATAGTACTTTAAGGGTTTGGGCTTTTTATGAAATGATGCTGAAGGTTCAGTTTAATGTGTCTTAGGATTGTGCCCCCAGACCTGTGGTTCTTCCATGATTCTCATATTTCTGGGGCTCTGTTTTGCTATAGTGGGAGCGGTTTTCATGGCCTTGAGTAAAAAACATGGACTACAAGTCCCCCAATTCTCCCAGTGTAACAGGTGAACTCTTTAGCTTTGGCAGCCTATTGACCTCTACATTTGAGAACCCTGTTATGAAACTAGACCAACAGCCTGGCACAGTTGTAAAAGAAAGGTAGCGGCCATTTTGGAGCTTTCTCTCCCAAATGACAGAACTGACAATGCACAGTAACAGGAAATCCAGCACGACTTCCTGTATGCAAGCCCATGAGCGGCCATCTTGTTGTTAAAATGTATCCCAGGAGGCATTAGAAAAAGGTAAATGAATTTTCATGTGCAGCAATCAAAATTGCCCTCGAGAGGGATGCATATGAGCCCCGTTTGTTGTATTGGTCTGGTTTACGTAATTTTTGACTGTTGGTCCGCTTTAACGCTATTGGAACACAAGACTGTGATGTTTCCAAATCCTTGGAAATCATGTGCGAGCCACGGCCGCATCCCCGCTTTCCCTCTAGCAGGGCACTTGCCCCTGGCAGGCATTTGTGTATGGCCGGCGCGGGCACGCTCCCTGTTAGAGGAAAGCGTGGTATACGGCCGCTGGTCCTAGACTAAGGGTTAGATGATGTGACGCCAGCGGCTCCGAGCGTGCTGATTGGACGAGTGGCTGCTCATGCGCCATAGAACCGGGAAGAGGTGAGTTGGCATCGTCAATCTGGGGGGTTTCAAACAGAGGGACATCCCCAATTGGGATGCCCAGGGGGGGAAAGGACCAAAACCCAGTATAGTCAAAATCCTGGGTTTTGGTCCACTTTAAACGGATGGGGGTGGTTATTTTACTTTTAAAATTCTTCTGCTTAGTCCTTAAATCTCCATTGTTGCCCCCCCCCCCCCCCCCCAGGTGAAAGCTTGTATCCTGTGGATCGACCGAGCGACCAAGTATATACGCCTGACTCTCTGCAAGACCTTCCTGCAGCCTGGAAACCCGGTGCAGCAAGTCACCAGCAGCATGATTGGCTCGGTGCAGGAGAACTGCACGGTGAAAGCCGTCTATAAAAATGTGGGAGCAGTGTTTACAGTGGACGGAGACACTTTGGGGTTTGCCTTCGTAAGTATTGGTAGCGCTTTCCAAATTGTCTCGGGCTTCTCCCATTGTGGAGTCATTCTGCATTGCCTATAGCCAAAGCGTCCCACACCCTGCAGGGTGGTGCAGGGCTGCTGCTCGTGTCTGAAAGGGCCCCTGATTGATACCCCTGCAAATCTAAGAATCCAAGCCCCAAAAACAAATCTCTTCTCGGACTGGTTACATCAGCAGCTGGTCTTGGACCCACGTGACTTCCGGTAGTCAATTGCTATGGCACCACTGTGGACAGCAGTTGTCCGCTGGTGGTCACGTGGCTCTGAACCCCGGAAGAGGATCAAGGGTTTGTTTCGCGGAAAAACAAACATTCAGAAGCAAAATGTCTTCAGCAAATTCAATGTTTATTCGGTTAACTGGGGGCCCGATATGCCTCTGCCCAATTTAACATTTCCTCGGCGTTGCTTAAATACAGTTTCAGGCAAAGAAGCTTTAAATGACCATTCGGATTGGATGGCTGGACACATGTCAGCATTTGATTGGCTATTTCAAACATATACAGATACGCATATATGGTATATATAGGTCAGACATGAAGAACATCTGTTTCTCATTAAGCAGACACAACATTCCATTCTTGGAGGAGGGAGGGGTGAAAATCCCCCTAAACACTGACAATGTGTGAGATGGCATACAGGCGGCTAGAACTAAATTAATACTAATTATAATATAATATTTAATTTTCCACTTCAATTTTGGGGTAGGTCACACATCCCCAGACATGACCAGCGACACATTCACCTTTAATATCCCCAAATTTCTTCCTCCACGTGATTGCTACTAGCCTATCAGGTGCTTTGTGCTTAATGAGGAACATTGGGGGGGGGTTTAAACCTCTTCCAGGCCTCACCGATCTGCTCCCCCCGCCCTCCGGTTTTACCTTAGGGTATCCTTTACTCACCTCACAAAAGGATCCATCATCTATCACCATCTTGCATCCCATAAGGCACTGCACACGCCCTACGACTTCGTGCCTGCGCAGTGCCCAGGAATGAGATTCAATTGGGCCACCTGAAATCCCGCAAGACTTCGCTGATTGGCGCGAATAGCACGTCACTAACAGACGGCTAAGCTGGCACAGGGGGCAGCGATCGGGCCCTGAAGCATCCAAAAGTTACGGCTGATGGAGGGGGGAAATCGGCCCCTTTTATTTTTGGTCTGATGTTCCTCTTTAACTTGGACCAAAACTGATGATTTTCACTACTGAGTTTTGGTCCTTGTCCTTAGGGCATCCCAGTTTGGGGTCCCCCTCCCCCGTGTGAAACCACCATATTGCCCCTCAAACTTGCCTTACCAACGTTGCCATGGAGCATGTGCCGGCTCTTCTCCAATCAGTGCCGAGCATGCTTATACACAACATACAGCCCTGTTTCAGACAAAGCTCTGGCATATGGAGCCGGGAGTGGCCACATCCCCGGCCTCCCTGCAGTATGCTGGCTCCTATCTGAATGCGCCTCAGCTGCAGAGGTGCTGGGATGCCATCGTGACGTGGGACCCCTGAGAAGTGTGTGCTGGGGTTCCATGGGAGGGGGATCACACAGCAGGGAATCTTAAATAGGGATGCCACAGGGACAGTAAATCGTCTGGCGGGTGCCGGCGTTTTAAAGTGCACCAAAACCCGGGATTTTTACTATACTGAGTCCAGATCTGCTCCCCCTGAGATATCCCGATGTAGGATGGTCCACTGTGTGAAACCCCACTATTTGCCCGTTTTCCTCACCTTTCCTCAAGCCCATGACGCAGGTGCGCCTCTTGTCCAATCAGCTTTTCCAGCTGTGCATATTAATGTGTGGCTGGAGAAGTTGTATGGAATACCAGCCACACACAAGCAGCACACGACATCACTTGTATCCACACCAGGCATTCAGATACAGCGGGCCTGGCCACACGCAGCCCGAAAAGGATTCAAGTGATGCTGGCAGCTGGGTTGCGTGTGCCTTTGCTGAGGTAAGCATATTGGATGACCGGGGGGGGGGGGGGGGGATGGGTTCACTCATCGGGGCTTTCGGGATGCCCTGGGAAGAGGGAATCGGACTGCCCCGGAGTCTGAGACTCTGGGGCCATTTTTGGTGCACGCACTGGTTTTGCAGGCTGCCGTACACTGCTATGTTAGTATGTAAGTCCCAACCCCCTCCCGCGACACCACAAAACTCACATTTGCCCTGGCTCCAGCGGAGATGTAAACCATGCCGCATCCCCAGCCTCTTTCTGAGCTAGAGTGCGCTACCGTACTCAGCCATTCAGGTAGGCTGGATGCGGGAGCGTGCACACTCTGCGGGTAAAACGTTGATGCTCCCTGTTGTCAAGCTCTGAACCGTATTGACATTCATTTATATGTACATTATTTAATACGTACATAAAATGTTAAGGTTTTTAAGGGTGACCTAGGGAGGTTCACATAGTGGGGCACCCCCCTGGGGTAAGAAACAAGATCTGGGGTTAGTGAAAATCCTGGGTTTTGTTCGCCTTTAAACCACCCCCCTTTTTCCTGCCACCCCCAGCGCTGAAGTGGGGGGGGGGGGGTCGGGTGTTACATAAAAAAAAAAAAAAACATTTACCTGGCCCACAATCTAGCGCCGATGGTCAACATCATAATAAAAAGATGGATAGCTATTTCTCTAGTAAGCAAAAGTTTTTATGGGTGACCTGGGTGGGGGGAGTCACACACATAGTGGGGCATCTCCCTGGCGTAAGAAACAAAACCTTGAGGATAGTGAAAGTCTTGGGTTTTGTTAGGCTTTAACCCCCCCTTTTCCTGCCCCCCCCAGCACTGAAGCAGGGGGGATCAGGGTTACATTAAAAAAAAAAATACTTACCTGACCCGCAATCTAGCGCCAATCATCAGGCGATTGTGGGGCTGCTCGTCTCCATCTTTGTTGACTCAGTGCTGCCAGGAGCGTGACGAGCCACAGCGAGCAGCCAGCCTGAGAGAAACAAAGATGGTAGTGCGCAGCCCTGCAGTAATCTGACGATTGGAACTGGATTGTGGGAGAGGTAAGTGTTGTTTTTTTTTTTTTTTTTAATGTAACCCCCCCACTTCAATGCTTGAATTTAAAAAAATGGGCAATCTGGCAGAACTGACCCTTTAACCCCATTTCCACTTGCTGAGAACCTCCTCACATCCTTTTCCCAGGTTTTGGTCCACTTTCCTGGGGCATCCTAATTTGGAATGCACGGTTTGTTTGAAATAGAGCTCGGGCATAGGTAAATGGGATCACCACATCCATCAATGACTGCCAAAAGAACGTGCCTCAACCTTGGATTAGGCAATGAATGTGCCAGAAAGCAGTTTGCTGGGCAATCACAGGGGGCTCACACAGCGTGACACTCTAAATCAGGATGTCCAAGGGGTACTTTCATGCTCCAGGACCGTCCCTAAGGCAGCTGGCCTCCTAAACTGGTTCAACAGCCTGGCACAGTTGAAAGAGAAAGGTAGCGGCCATGCTGCTGCCTGGATTCAACTGACATAACTGATAATGCACAGTAACAGGAAGCCCAGCAGCACTTCCTTACAGTCTAAAGGAAGAGGGGGGAAGGATCACAAACAGTCATTTTTGGAGCTTTATGAGCACTGTTTGTTGTGTTGGTCTGGTTTAAAGTGGACCAACACCCACCGCTGACCGGCCTGGGAATCCCGAAATCGGGATGACCCGCTGTGTGAAACCCCCCCGGATGCCCATAAACCTTACCTTCGCCGCCGCTGTCTCTCACGCGTCCATCTAGCAGGGCGTGCACCCACGCCAGCCGTTTGTGAATGGCCGGCGCGCTCCCTGTAAGAGGGAAGCGCGAGAGCCGGCGGCCCCAGCTTGTCCGCCTATTGTCCCCCTCTTGTCCCCCTCTTGTCCGCCGCCGGTGAGGTAAGTTTTTTTTGTGGCTTTCTGGGGGTTTTGCGGAAGTGGACCAACACCCACCCAGTGAACTTTTTAAGTCACTTTAAGTCATTTTTAGACTGTTGGTCCGCTTTAAGTGAAAGCCATCATTGGACTTGTTCATGTGTGATCATCCTTTGTCACATTAACAACCTTTTTAGTAATGTTTTCTGTCTTTTTTCTATTTCTTAGAAACGAAATTTGGTTACTGGTGAGTCCAGCATAATGAGTAAGTTCAAAGAAGGCACGGCTCACACTGGAAGGGTGATTGGGTTCAGCCCCATGGATGGGATACATCTTCTTACATTTATGGAGTGAGTATTTTTTGTATAACTCTTCATGGCTAAATATGTTGCCTGTGTGGTTCTTAGTGGAAAGTCTTCCTGGAATTGGGAATCGATTACCGTATATACTCGAGTATAGGCCGACCCGAATATAAGCCGAGGCACCTAATTTTACCACAAAAAAATGGAACAAGTTATTGACTCGAGTATAAGCCGAGGCGGCTTTTTTCAATTGGAATTGGAGTTGACACACAGAAAGGGACGCACACACACAGAAAGGGACGCACACACAAAGAAAGGGACGCGCACACACAGAAAGGGACGCGCACACACAGAAAGGGACGCGCACACACAGAAAGGGACGCACACACAGAAAGGGACGCACACACACAGAAAGGGACGCGCACACACAGAAAGGGACGCACACACAGAAAGGGACGCGCACACACAGAAAGGGACGCGCACACACAGAAAGGGACGCGCACACACAGAAAGGGACGCGCACACACACAGAAAGGGACGCACACACACACAGAAAGGGACGCGCACACACACAGAAAGGGACGCACACACACACAGAAAGGGACGCGCACACACAGAAAGGGACGCGCACACACAGAAAGGGACGCGCACACACAGAAAGGGACGCGCACACACACAGAAAGGGACGCGCACACACACAGAAAGGGACGCACACACACACAGAAAGGGACGCACACACACACAGAAAGGGACGCACACACACACAGAAAGGGACGCACACACACACAGCAAGGGACGCACACACACACAGCAAGGGACGCACACACACAGCAAGGGACGCACACACACAGCAAGGGACGCACACACACAGCAAGGGACGCACACACACAGCAAGGGACGCACACACACAGCAAGGGACGCACACACACAGCAAGGGACGCACACACACAGCAAGGGACACACACACACACACACACACACACACACACACACAGGGACACACACACACACACACAGGGACACACACACACACACACACACAGGGACACACACACACACACACACAGGGACACACACACACACACACACACACACAGGGACACACACACACACACACACACACACACAGGGACACACACACACACACACACACAGGGACACACACACACACAGAAAGGGACGCGCACACACAGAAAGGGACGCGCATACACACAGAAAGGGACGCGCACACACACAGAAAGGGACGCGCACACACACAGAAAGGGACGCACACACACACAGAAAGGGACGCACACACACACAGAAAGGGACGCACACACACACAGAAAGGGACGCACACACACAGCAAGGGACGCACACACACAGCAAGGGACGCACACACACAGCAAGGGACGCACACACACAGCAAGGGACGCACACACACAGCAAGGGACGCACACACACAGCAAGGGACGCACACACACAGCAAGGGACGCACACACACACACACACACACACACACACACACAGGGACACACACACACACACACACACACAGGGACACACACACACACAGGGACACACACACACACACAGGGACACACACACACACACACACACACACACAGGGACACACACACACACACAGGGACACACACACACACACACACAGGGACACACACACACACACACACAGGGACACACACACACACACACACACACACACACACACACAGAAAGAGACACACACAGAAAAAGAAACACACACACACACACCATACCACCCAAGTGTCCCTGATTTGGAGGGACTGTCCCTCTTTGAAGCTCATGCCCCCATATCCCTCGTTGTTCTCCTTTGTCCCTCTTTGAGGTGTAACATGCAGATCTGCATTAATAAATGATTCATTCCCCTATTCAAAGTGTTTCTATTGTTGTAAGTATTACACCTTATCTCCTATACATTCCTTAGTGAGGAATGTTCCCTCAATTAAAAATTGTCCCTCTTTCCCACCCTGAAATGTTGGAAGGTATGCACACACTGTGGGTACCTGCTGCTGCTGCTGCCGCCGCCGCTCTCAGACGCGCAGGTGTCGGGGGTCAGGGTTTGGCCGAGGTTACCCTCCTCCCCTCCTCCGCAGCCGCCGCCATTCTCACACACACCAGCACTTCCTGGCTGTTGCGCGCTCGTCGTTGGTGGGCGTGCCCCATATGGCAGGCATCCAATGAAAACATTGGACGCCGCCCAATGAAAACATTGGACGCTGCCCCTTGACGACCAGCGCGCAGCAGCCTGAAGTGCCGGTCAGTGTGTGAATGTGTGTGCTTGTTTGTGTGAATGAGAGCGGCGGCGGCCGCCCCTGGACTCGAGTATAAGCCGAGGCGGCTTTTTTCAGCCCAAAAAGTGGGCTGAAAAACTCGGCTTATACTCGAGTATATACGGTACTCGAAGTGTGCTGCTCTGGTCAGTGGCACCTTATGGTTTTGCTTGTACATTTGCAAACTACTGTGCTACAGAAAAAGGTCTGCATTTCAGCCACAACAGCTTTATTCTGCAGCTTATCAGGATGAAGTGCCCTGCTGTGTATATCTCCCTCCCCAGATCACCCAAAAAATTCACCTGGCTCATGTTCCATTCAGATTTTAAAAACTGAAGTTCCACTCAGGCTTCTCGATTTAGAGTGCCCGACTGTGTAAGCACCCTGTGATTGCCCAGCAAGCCGCTTTCTGGCACATTCATCGGCCTAATCCAGGGTTGAGGCACGCTCCTGTGCCCAGTCATTCAGATTAAGTGGGGAGTGGATTACATAAAAAAACCTGTCCCACAATCCAGCGCTGATCGTCAGATTACTGCAGGGCTGCTCACTACCATCTTTGTTTCTCTCAGGCCGGACGCTGGGTCTTGAGGCAGAACAAAACCCATCAGCGGCTGCCCTGTGATTCCCCCCCCCCCACACACACACAGAATGTCGCTATTGAGTCGCTTCTTCCTTATTCCTATGGCGCGGGCTCGAGTTCAGTGAAAACCATCATTCGGCAAATGGTGATGGTGGGAGCATGCGCGGTTGCAGAGATGCGGCAGCACATGCTTCCCTTTGAAGTCAATGAGAGCCATTTGCTGCATGACATAGTCACAGCAACCCCCCCCCATTTGCCCCATAATCCTTTTTCTGTCAAACCACCCCAGTCGCCCCATAATCCTTACCTGTCCGGTGAGCCCACGGCTCCAGGCTTCAGTTTGGGATGCCCCAGGCACAGAATGAGACCCGTGTATGTGGAATAAAACCCAGGCTAGACAACATTGCAGATCGGATGCCTTGCTGTGTGCCCCCCCCACACACACACACACACCCCAGGGGGCTCTGCTAAACTCACCTGCTTTTTTGCACCCTCGGTGATATATACTACAGCGGGCGAAAAGAAGAATGGTATGCACGCTAGGGAACAGCTATAGCATATTTCCAATTTCATTATTCAAAGGTCGTCCCCAAAGAAACCCTAGCAAACAATGTGCTGCACTCATAAACCGAGATATTGTAAAAATAGACTGTGCTTTAAAGTAGACCAAAAGCTGAGATTTTTTACTATCCCGGGTTTTTGTCTGTCCCCCTGGGGCACCCCGCTGTGTGAAACCCCCCAGGTCGCTGAGTCCTCTTGAAAGGTGCGTTTACTGTCTGCCCTGGGGGATTTCACACAGCATGGGCATCCCTGTTCAGGATACCCGCGGTGGAGGGAGTAAGCCTGCCCTGGAATCTTCTAGACTCCCGGGTGGGTTTTAGTCCACCTTAATGAATCCAAATGCATGCATAGAACAATCTGCAAAACCATAGATGGGGCATTTTCAAACAACCAACTGCCACCGTTCCCTTCCCAGGCACGCACATACAATGGCCCAACCCTTTAAATACCCATAAATGATGATTATGGGTATTTTAAAGGGTTCCCGCCCCTAGCTATTCAGAGAGGATGGTGCGGGAGCATGCTGGTACTTGTGCTCCCCATTGCGAAGTCCTGCATGTAAACAGAGCTTTTGTTGACCATTTAATATACGCTGCAAACAGCTGTGATTGAATGATGATGTAGGACGAGAGAAAGGCGAGTTTGTACAAGCGTTCTGGGGGATTTCACATAGCGGGATGCCCAAAATCCCGGGTTTTGTTCCACTTTACACTACCAAAAGGGTGCACCGCTCAAATAAAGATGTTTATATGTAACTGTGTGCTCACCTAGAATATATTAAAGTGGACTAACACCCAGGGGTGATCGGCCCGGGAATCTATAAGATTCCCGGGTCGATCACCTTCCTCACGCGGGACATCCGAGATCGGGATGTCCCGCGGGGTGAAAGCCCTCCAAAACCCCAAAAAAACCTTACCTTACCTCTAGACGTGTGCGCGCCGGCCGTTTGAGCGGGAGGCGGCGGACGACACGCTGTCTTGGACGTCGCTGTCACCCGCTTGGACGTCGGCGGGGATTGGACGTCGCGGTCACGTGGGAGCGTGGTGAGGTGAGTTTTTGGGGCTTTCTGGGGGGTTTCACACAGCAGGGCACCCCCAATCGGGGTGCCCCCCCCCGAAGTGGACCAAAACCCAGGATAGTCAAAATCCTAGGTGTTGGTCCACTTTAAACTCTACAAAAAATTGGAGTGGATGTGCCCTAGGCACACCTTCCTCCCATAAGGAAGCACCACAACAACTATCAATAAAGGCATTGTATTGTATTATTGATAGTTGTTGTGGTGCTTCCTTATGGGAGGAAGGTGTGCCTAGGGCACGTCCACTCCAATTTTTTGTAGAGTTTTGTTCCACTTTAACTTGCTGTTGTGTTAGCATGCAATTGAAAGTTCATTCACGGGCTATTCTGAGTAATTTTGACTTTCTTTCTTTTCTAGGAAACATGTTAAGGGCCTTTATTTAAGACATGAAGATGTACAGGCTGGACAGATTGTTGAGGTAAATCATTACTATTAGTGATGTTATTTGGGTTCCGGTCAGGCGCTAAATTCGAGCCCACTAATGCCAGTTCAGTTTGGCCACACGCAAATAGCAACAATATTCAGAGCAAATTGTTCTGCCTTTATTTTTAATTAAACCGGACCTTTAGCATGATTTAATGAAAAGCCCAAACCCTTAAAAAAAAACTATTCCCCAGCATATAAAATTAATATATTATATAGCCCCACCGGCTGCAACTGTTCAGGGCTCTAGGATACGGGCGCCGCCATCTTGCCTCGGAAGCATCACATATTGAGGAGAGTAGAGCGGGATAAAGAGTAGAGCTGGGGTCAGGGAAAGGACAACGATCCCAGAATGCAGAGCGACACAATCAGAAGACACTTCCTGTTTGCAGGCTGCCTGATGCCCCATGAGCCGCCATCTTGGATGTTTAAAGGCTCATAACATGCAGTAGATGCAGGATGGATGATTTTTAATGCGAGCAATCTGTATGTACAGGGTGTGGGAAACATAAGATATGCTCTTATTCAGGGTGAAGGTCCGCTTTAAAAAGGGAGAAGGTGCCACCCTCTGGCTACTATCTCGGCATGCCAGAAACCTGGCTAGCCCAGGCGGAAGGACCAAAACCCGGGATAGTGAAAATCCTGTCGGTCCACTTTAAAGTGGACCAACACCCAGGATTTTGACTATCCTGGGTCTTGGTCCACTTCGGTGGGGCCCCCCGATCGGGGTGCCCTGCTGTGTGAAACCCCCCCCCCCCCCCGATCACCTGGAAAACTCACCTCTCCCCGCTCCCACGTGGCCGCGGACAAGCGGTTTGACAGCAACGGACAAGCGGCTCCTCCGCCGCCGCCTCCCGCGCGTCACTCTTGACGCCCGCGCCGGCCATTCACAGACGGACGGCACGGGTGCGCACGTCTAGAGGGGCGCGAGGGAGACAAGGTAAGGGGATTTGGGGTGTTTGGGGGGGTTTCACCCCGCGGGACATCCGAGATCGGGAGGGGAGGGAGGTGATCGGCCCGGGAATCTTATAGATTCCCAGGCCGATCACGGGAGGGTGATGGTCCACTTTAAAGAGAAACAACCCCACCCTGCACTACATAAGCCTTTTTGAGATTGGTCTTACTCTTTATGGGGCATCCTGATTTGGGGCCAACGGATTGCTCAATCCACTCCTTTTTTTTCCACGAGCACCCATGCTGTGGCCACATCCCCAGCATATCCATGCCAGGGGTATATGAATGCCCAGTGCGGGCGTGCCCACAGCTAGAGGCCCACTGAATGGCCTGTCCATGCAGAACAAAGAAAAACAAGGTACATTTCTTGGGTGGTGTTCCTCTTTAAAGTGGACCAACACCCAGGATTTTGACTATCCTGGGTTTTGGTCCACTTCGGTGGGGCACCCCGATCGGGGGTGCCCCGCTGTCTGAAACCCCTCCGAAAGCCCAGAAACACTCACCTCACCACGCTCCCACGTGACCGCTCCAGCCAATCACAGCGCTCAGAGCCGCTGTGGTATGCGCGTCCAAGGCCGCTTGGACGCGCATAGCAGCTCAGCGGCTCTGAGCGCTGGAGGCCGCGTCTCGCGCTTCCCTCGAACAGGGAGCGCGCCTGCGGCGGCCATTCACAAACGGCCGGCGCGGGTGCGCGGCCTGCTAGAGGGAAGCGAGAGACGCGGCCGCGGCTCGCGCATGCGCCGATGGAACGGGGCTGAGGTAAGGTTTGTGGGCCTCCTGGGGGGTTCCTCCCCGCGGGACATCCCAATTTCGGATGCCCCGCGGGGAGGGATCTGATCGGTCCGGGAATCTTATAGATTTCCGGGCCAATCCCCCCCCCACTTTAATATTCTATAATATTCTAGTTACCTAGCTAACTAAACATTGAAAACTTTATCTTCTCTTTTACACAGTCACACAGGAAACTATTAACTTACGTTCTTACTCTGTCTCCTCAACAAATTGTACATTTTATTATTTTTTTTTTGTAGGGAACAATCAACAGTATTGAGGCAAAAGGAATGGTGGTAAATATTACCCAGCACCTCAATGGATTAGTACCAAAACTCCACCTGGCAGATGTCACGCTGCAGCATCCTGAGAAGAAGTATAGTCCTGGAAAGAAAATCAAATGCCGGGTATGGAGTACATAATATAGAGAAATTAAACAATTATAAACGTGTGTATCATAGTTCTCAATGAAGCATCCTGTTACCCTCTAGTGCTGGGTCAATTATTGTATTTAGGCAGAAGTGTAGTTTACTGTGACTCTCCATTCACTGTGCCTGGCAATACATTACCTGCTCTCTGAGGATTTTATAGAGAGAGGGAGATATATAGATGTTTATAGAAGGATAGATTTATATATGTATATGATGTAGATAAAAAAGGGAAAAGAATACCTGCGCAGCGATATCAAATATAATGATAATCGTTTAAATCTGGATGCTGGCTGAAAAGGGGAAGCCCCACCTATACTTAGGAATATCCACTTATGGAAAAAGAAAAAAAATGGACTGCCAGCACAGATTACAAAGGCTAACCTCGGTATATAAATCAGCCGCACTACAGGTAATATATTAAGAAATTCAAATATTTATTAAATTCAATGATATTAGAAACCAAGAGACATGAAGAATGAAAACAATTTAAAAATAATTTACGCAAGAGTTGGGGAGGACAAGTAGGACTAAACTAATGCTATATAGTGTAGGTTACACACATTGGTACCATGTGTCAATAAATAACATGAAATGCCTTATGACTTAAGGTAATGCTATATGACTATATAATTATGATTATATTTTTATTTTATTTATATATAATTTTGTATATAACTTATGCCCTGGGGTCTCCCCCTCAGAAAGTGCTTGTGCAATAGATAGATAGCCAAGATATGTTCAAAGAATAAATAAAGTGCCAAGAAATAATATAAATACCAAAGATAAGTGCAAAGGAGTCCAAAAGCGTCTCTTAAAAAGAGGGACCAAGGGTCCTTGTGCAAATAAGACAATAGAAAGTGCAAGTCAGTGCAATATGAGAGAGAGGAAAATAATGAGATTCCAGGGCATATGATGCTGCGGCCGCTGAGGCAACAGCGCCTGTAGCAGCTATAACATTAAATTAACTACAGTTGATAATAATAAAAAAGTCACAAAGCAAAACACATTACCAGATATATGATATGATATAGATAAATTAGTGGGATTAGATAGCGAAAGATAGAAAAAAGAGAGAAGTGAGATGGATACATTAGATTCATAGGTTAGAGAAAGACTGATCACAGATAGATGCAATACATCGAGAGATACAGATAGATATATGTATATCGAGAAAAATAGGCAGCAGAAGTGTGTGTGTATATAATACTATATCTATGAGTGGTAAGATGGATAGATAAGCAGTGGAGATTGATAGAAATATTTGAGGAAGATATAGATTAGAGTGAGGAAGAGAGGAAAAAGAGATTAGAGATTGATGTATGCTATAGATATAAATAGATACATGCTATCAGTATAAATAGATACTGTATTTGCCGGCGTATATAACACGACTTTGGGGTGCTTTAGAGCTGTTTTACCAGAGTTTTGGTGTGTTTTGAAGTGGATCAAATCCTGATTTGGGATACCCAACTGTGTCAACCCCCCTGGATCAGTGCATAAACTTACCGTATTTTTCGCACCTGCCTATAAGACGCACCTAGGATTTGGGGTAGGAAAATTTGAAAAAAAATATTTTAAACCAAAAACGCACCATTACAGACAGTGTGGCATCCCCCCTCCCATTCCCATAGGCCGTGTGGGATGCCCCCATTCCATTCCCCATATAGGCAGTGTGGCATCCCCCTCCCATTCCCCATATAGGCAGTGTGGCATCCCCCTCCAATTCCCCATATACCCAGTGTGGCATCCCCCTCCAATTCCCATATAGGCGGTGTGCACCCCATTATCATAAGCAGTGTGGCATTGCCCCCTCCTATTCCCCATATAGGCAGTGCCCCCCCCCATTCCCATTGGCAGTGTGGCATCCCCCTCCCCCCATTCCCATTGGCAGTATGGCATCCCCCTCTCCCCCCATTGGCAGTGTGGCATCCCCTCTCCCCCCATTGTCAGTGTGGCATCCCCTCTCCCCCCATTGTCAGTGTGGCATCCCCTCTCCCCCCATTGTCACTGTGGCATCCCCCTCTCCCCCCATTGGCAGTGTGGCATCCCCTCTCCCCCCATTGGCAGTGTGGCATCCCCCTCTCCCCCCATTGTCAGTGTGGCATCCCCCTCTCCCCCCATTGTCAGTGTGGCATCCCCCTCTCCCCCCATTGTCAGTGTGGCATCCCCCTCTCCCCCCATTGTCAGTGTGGCATCCCCCTCTCCCCCCATTGTCAGTGTGGCATCCCCCTCTCCCCCCATTGTCAGTATGGCATCCCCCTCTCCCCCCATTGTCAGTATGGCATCCCCCTCTCCCCCCATTGTCAGTATGGCATCCCCCTCTCCCCCCATTGTCAGTATGGCATCCCCCTCTCCCCCCATTGTCAGTATGGCATCCCCCTTTCCCCCCTTTGTCAGTATGGCATCCCCCTTTCCCCCCTTTGTCAGTGTGGCATCCCCCTCTCCCCCCATTGTCAGTATGGCATCCCCCCCTCCCCCCATTGTCAGTATGGCATCCCCCCTCCCCCCATTGTCAGTATGGCATCCCCCTCCCTCTTTGTCAGTGTGGCATCCCCCTCTCCCCCCCTTTGTCAGTATGGCATCCCCCTCTCCCCCCTTTGGCAGTGTGGCATCCCCCTCCCTCCCTCTTTGTCAGTGTGGCATCCCCCTCTCCCCCCCTTTGTCAGTGTGGCATCCCCCTCTCCCCCCTTTGGCAGTGTGGCATCCCCCTCTCCCCCCATTGGCAGTGTGGCATCCCCCTCTCCCCCCATTGTCAGTATGGCATCCCCCTCTCCCCCCATTGTCAGTATGGCATCCCCCTCTCCCCCCCATTGTCAGTGTGGCATCCCCCTCTCCCCCCCATTGTCAGTGTGGCATCCCCCCTCCCCCCATTGGTAGTCGGCATCCCCCGTCCCCGGTATAATAAAAAAAAAAAAAGTATAACTCACCTCTCCGCTGACAAGCGGCTGGCTCCGTGAATCGGGTGGGCGTGGCCTGCGCCGCATTAGCGGCGGGCTGTGTCCCGGCCCCGCCACTGCGATCGCTGTCTTTTCAGGCAGCAATAGCAGCGGCGGGGCCCGGACACAGCCCGCCCGCTCCTCCATCTGCTGCCTCTTCCTTGCCACACGTGAACACCCAGGTCAGAGCAGCGGGTGGGCGTGGCCTGCACCGAGTCAGTGCAGGCCACGCCCACCTGCTGCGCTGACCTGGGTGCTCGCGTGTGGCAAGGAAGAGGCAGCAGATGGAGGAGCGGGCGGGCTGTGTCCCGGCCCCGCCGCTGCTATTGCTGCCTGAAAAGACAGCGATCGCAGCGGCGGGGCTGGGACACAGCCCGCCGCTCCTCTGGCCTTTCTCAGTGTGACGGGCAACGCGGGAGCGCCGGGAACGGGTGAGTTTTTTTTTTTTTTTTTTTTTTTTTACATTCGCCCGATAAGACGCACGGACATTTTTCCCCCACTTTTGGGGAAAAATAAGTGCGTCTTATAGGGCGAAAAATACGGTACCTATCCAGTGATCCAACGGTGCATGCGCGAGCGGGGATGGCTCCATTTGAACTTTAGCCGTCGTGTTGTTGCCTGCTCTGCACATTCACTGGCCACAGCTCCCATGGCAGGTTTAGCTTCTCAGGACAGGTTTAATCCCAAATTGGGATGCCTCATTATCAACGCCCACTATTGCCCAGATGCTGGTCCTGCTGCATCACTATTAAACATCTAGAAACGAACATTTGGTTTCTGAGCACTAGAAAAGAACAGCAGAAAATCACAGACATGATCACTGCAAGGGGCCCACTGTGACACCAAGGGCCCATCAAAACCCGGAGCCAGCCCTGGCAGGTGTACACAAGGGTTTGATAACATATAGCCTTGTGACAGTTTTCCTGCATGTCATAAGCATTTGAATATAAATTAACATGTTGAAATAAAATCTGATGTTCTTTTACGTTTTATTTGGTGTGCGGAAGAGGGAGTAGTCTTATACAGCGAGTATATAACAAACTCTATATTTTGAGATGTTGGGGGGTCGTCTTATACGCCGGCAAATGAGGTAAATGCTATCAGTATAAATAGATAAATGCTATAGGTATAAATAGATGCTATAGGTATAAATAGATAGACGCTATAGGTATAAATAGATAAATGCTATAGGTATAAATAGATGCTTTAGGTATAAATAGATAGAAGCTATAGATTTAAATAGATAAATGCTATAGGTATAAATAGATAAATGCTATAGGTATAAATAGATAAATGCTATAGGTATAAATAGATAGATGCTATAGGTATATATAGATAGATGCTATAGGTATATATAGATAGATGCAATAGGTATAAATAGATAGATGCTATAGGTATAAATAGATAGATGCTATAGGTATAAATAGATAGATGCTATAGGTATAAAAAGAATGATGCTATAGGTATAAATAGATAGATGCTATAGGTATAAATAGATAGATGCTATAGGTATATATAGATAGATGCTATAGGTATAAATAGATAGATGCTATAGGTATAAATAGATAAATGCTATAGGTATAAATAGATAAATGCTATAGGTATAAATAGATAGATGCTATAGGTATATATAGATAGATGCAATAGGTATATATAGATAGATGCAATAGGTATATATAGATAGATGCAATAGGTATATATAGATAGATGCTATAGGTATATATAGATAGATGCTATAGGTATATATAGATAGATGCTATAGGTATAAATAGATAGATGCTATAGGTATAAATAGATAGATGCTATAGGTATAAAAAGAATGATGCTATAGGTATAAATAGATAGATGCTATAGGTATAAATAGATGCTATAGGTATATATAGATAGATGCAATTGGTATATATAGATAGATGCAATAGGTATATATAGATAGATGCTATAGGTATAAATAGATAGATGCTATAGGTATAAATAGATAGATGCTATAGGTATAAAAAGAATGATGCTATAGGTATAAATAGATAGATGCTATAGGTATAAATAGATGCTATAGATACAAATAGATAGATGCTATAGGTATAAATAGATAGATGCTATAGGTATAAATAGATAAATGCTATAGGTATAAATAGATAAATGCTATAGGTATAAATAGATAAATGCTATAGGTATAAATAGATAAATGCTATAGGTATAAATAGATAAATGCTATAGGTATAAATAGATAGATGCTATAGGTATAAATAGATAGATGCTATAGGTATATATAGATAGATGCAATAGGTATAAATAGATAGATGCTATAGGTATAAATAGATAGATGCTATAGGTATATATAGATAGATGCTATAGATACAAATAGATAGATGCTATAGATACAAATAGATAGATGCTATAGATACAAATAGATAGATGCTATAGATACAAATAGATAGATGCTATAGATACAAATAGATAGATGCTATAGATACAAATAGATAGATGCTATAGATACAAATAGATAGATGCTATAGATACAAATAGATAGATGCTATAGATACAAATAGATAGATGCTATAGATACAAATAGATAGATGCTATAGATACAAATAGATAGATGCTATAGATACAAATAGATAGATGCTATAGATACAAATAGATAGATGCTATAGATACAAATAGATAAATGATATACATATAAATGGCGTCAGCAGCTCGGAGGATGCCGATTAGACGAGCGGCCGTGCATGCGCCGTAGGACCTGGATGAGGGGAGTTGCGCTCGGCGATCTGGGGGGTTTCACAGGACGGGGTGCCCCGGGGGGAAAGGACCAAAACCTAAAAAAAGGATAGTCAAAATCTTGGGTTTTGGTCCACTTTGCAGACGCCTCTGGAAAAGCCGGTAGGCTGTGGGTATTGCTGGTCAGGAGAGTAGTAAATTATTTTTGTCTATGTCTGAGGGGAGGATTTAGCGATAGAAAGGTTTGTGGGAGATTAGAGAGCAATAGATATGAGAGAGAGACACTTGTTTTTATGCTGTTTAGCCAAATGCCGCTTAACATGTCGAAAAGTTGACTTAAATTATTATTTTTACTATTTCTCAGGTTCTTAATGTGAATCCTTCAGAGAAAAAGCTGATTCTCACCTGCAAGAAAACCATGATCGAATCCAAATTGCCAATTATTGCCAGCTTCCATGACGCCAGGCCTGGAATGGTTACTCATGGCTTCATCTGGGCTGTGAAAGATGTCGGATGTATTGTTAAGTTCTATAATGATGTTCACGGGCTCGCACCCATCCGTGAGTTAAGCTCAGAGTTTATCCCATCACCACATGGGATCTTCTATAAAGGACAGGTAAGACCTGTTTAATGGCCTACTAATGCACCCCTGACCATTAAAATGTTAACCTGTGTCAAAGAGGTGACGAGCTGAGGCTTACCCTCTGTTGAATGTATATTTAAAGCCGTGCAGGTATTGGTACGGCCGCTATAAGACAGGCTGGAGCCCCCTGGAGCCCAGGAATACAGCACCACGATTGGCCGCCCGCCGCACACATGGGTAGGGCTGTTCCGTCCGCCAGAAAGCCCCGCCCACCTGTGCATCCCAAGAAGTGCATGTTGTGCGGTGTGTCCATTACGGGGGACGGTGTACTGTTATGTATTCCCTGTGCACAGCAAACTATTACACGGCAGTCCGGATCCCAGGCCTCGGGATCAGCACCGCCGGCCGATTCATCTCCACCTCCCACCCTGACGCGTGCTCCGTGCGACGCGGTCGTGGGCAGGGATATACAAGCCGAGATGTGTGCCAGGTGGCCACCCTTGAAAAGATTGTTTCCAGCTCGGCCGCCCGTAAGGCTCCGGCCAAGAGGAAACATTTGTCACAGGCCCCGCCGGGGGATGACTGTGATGATTTTAATAATCTCGATTGGTCTGATTATTCTGTTCTGGAGGACGGAGAGGTGTCCGAAGGTTCAGAGGTTTCTGATGATGAGCATTCCGCGGGCGCTGATGCCGAGTTTAGTGAGCTGGGAAGATCCTCGGACTCCCCTCAAGCCTTGGCCTTGAGGTTGGAGGTTCTGAATATCTCTCCTCCTCAAACGGAGTCACAGCAGGATGGTGAGCGGTTTGAGGAATCCAGGCCGCGCTTGGAATTTTTCTACGCAGCGGCATTTTGACAAAATCATTGACAAGGAATGGGACAGGCTGGCTCGGCTCCCGGGTATCCCTCAGGGGTGGGATAGGAAATATCCCTTTCCTGCTGAGGCGGTCAAGCGCTGGGCATTCCCGGCCAAGGTAGACGCCCCGGTTTCGGGGTTTTCAAATTCCTCGGTCCTGAATCGGCCGGATTTTCCACCCTCAAGGATGGGGAGGATAAACGTATAGATCAGATGGCTTGTCACGGTTTTACTAGCGTCGGGTCGGCCATACGGCCTATATGTGCCTCTGAGCTTATGGTGTTGGCGGCTAGATCTTTGGTCAGGGATCTGCTGACCTCTTCCGGGCTTCGTCCTGGAAGTAATGAGTTCATTAGTCTCAAGCGTTGTGAGCTGTTTTTATCCTTTGTCTTGACAGCCCTGGATGACACTTTCATGATGTGTGGCAGGACGTCGGCCTTGCTGGTGACTATTCGGCGGTCGGTATGGCTGCGCCAGTGGGCGGCGGATTTATGTCCAAAACGTCTCTGACGGCCCTACCCTTTGTGGGGTTGAGGCTCTTTGGAGAAACGTTGGACTTCGTTACTCAGGGCGGTAGATTACCGCAGCGTAAGTAGCAGCGTCGTTCCTTTCGGGGGGCGACTGATGTTGCCCCGTCCTTTCGTGGGGCCAGACCTGGAAAAGGATCTACGTTTCATTCTTCCAGAGGTGTCTCGGGGAGCAGGGGCAGAGGACGTGCCCGCTCTGGATACAATTGGGGTTCTAAGCCCAAGCCGGCTATCAAGCCAGCTCATCAATGTGGGGACGGCTGAAGCACTTCTCCCAGATTTGGGATCAAGATGTCTCGGACAGGTGGATCCGGGAAGTGTTGTCTTCCGGTTACAAGCTGGAGTTCGAGCTCCGCCCCCCCTCCAGGTTTCTCAGGTCCAGGATGCCTTCGGAGCCCCTGGCGGCACAGGGGCTCCTGGTGGCAGTACGGAATCTTCTGGACATGGATGTCATTTGCCCCGTGCCTCCCTCAGAGCGGGGCAAGGGCTTCTATTCCAATTTGTTCACGGCTCCCAAGAAGGACGGCTCGATCCGCCCTATCTTGGATCTCAAACTTCTCAACAGGTTTGTCAGGCAGCGCAAATTCCGCATGGAGACCTTGCGCTCGGCCATTCAGTCTCTTCGTCAGGGAGATTTTCTGACGTCCGTAGACATCAAGGATGCTTACCTACACATTCCAATTTTTCCAGCACACCAGAGGTTTCTCAGGTTTGTAGTAGGGGATCGTCACTTTCAGTTTGTGGCACTCCCTTCGGTCTCACCTCGGCGCCTCGGGTGTTCACCAAGGTGCTGGCGGGGGTGATGGCACTGCTCAGAGTTCAGGGCATCCGCATCGTGCCTTATCTGGACGATCTGCTGATCATGGCGGATTCCCTCAGCCATGTGGAGTTGGACACCGGCGTGGTGGTGTCCACTCTGGAGAGGTTTGGTTGGGTGATCATCCACCCCAAGTCTTCTCTCTGTCCATCCAGGATTGTGACGTTTCTGGGGATGTCTCTGGACACCTTGCAGGCCAGGGTTTTTCCGCCCCAGGCCAAGATTCTTTTGATCCAGGAGTTAGTGCGGCTTCTCTTGTCGGCTCCTCACCCATCCATCCGGTTAGGGGTGAGGCTGGTGGGATTAATGGTGGCCTCATTCGAGGCAGTTCCCCTTGCTCAAGTTCATACGAGGACGCTTCAGCTTCATCTGCTGAAGGTTTGGGACAAGTCGCCGCTGTCGTTGGACCAGTCTTTCAGGTTGGCCCCCCATGTTCGTCGATCCCTACAATGGTGGCTGGGGTCTGTCAATCTGTTGAAGGGCAGATCCTTCCTGGCACCGTGCTGGGAAACGGTCACCACAGATGCCAGTCTATCAGGCTGGGGGGGTCTTTGGAAGGACTGCCAGTTTTCAGGGTCTATGGAGTCCGCTGGAGGCTCACGAGCCCATCAACATTCTGGAATTGAGGGCCATCAGGTTGGTTCTGTTTCGCTTGGCTCATCAGTTGAAGGGCCGGCCAGTTCAGGTCCGGTCGGACAACAGGACGGCGATTGCTTGCATCAATCACCAGGGGGGGACTCGCAGCAGGAGTGCCCTCAGGGAGGTGTCTTTGATTCTGGACTGGGCGGAGACCCACGTCCCGTGTATCTCAGCAGTCTACATTCCGGGAGTGGAAAACACGGTGGCGGACTCGCTGAGCAGGGCCTCATCTCGTCAGGGGGAGTGGTCCCTCAGTCTCAAGGTGTTTCGTTTGATTTGTCTCAGGTGGGGGTTCCCAGAGGTGGACCTCTTTGCCTCTCGACTCAATCACAAGCTTCCAGTCTTTGTGTCGCTCTCGCAGGATCCTCTGGCTCTGGCAGTGGATGCCATGTCTCTGAACTGGGGGGAGATGGGTTTGCTTTACCTGTTCCCCCCGTTCCCGATGCTAGCCAGGGTGGTGCGCAAGCTGGCGTTGGAAGGTGCCTTAGCGTTCCTGGTGGCCCCGAGGTGGCCAAGGCGCGTTTGGTTCGCAGATCTGGTAAGGCTGGCAAAAGACCTGTTCGTGCTGCCTCTGAGTCCGGTTCTGCTCACTCAGGGTCGGCTACGTCATCCCAATTTACAATCGCTGGCTTTGACGGCGTGGCTGCTGAGTCCACTATCTTGAAAGAGGAAGGTCTTTCTGATGCTGTTATTCAGACGCTTTTCAGTGCCAGGACACGGTCTTCCTCATCTATTTATTATAGGTCATGGAAGTCCTATATTGCCTGGTGGGAGGGTAGGTCCCTTTCTTGCCAAGAATTCTCTATTCCCAGGCTCTTGGAGTTTCTTCAACATGGTTTGGATCTGGGGCTCCAGTTTGGTACCTTAAAAGGGGCAGGTCTCTGCCCTGGCGGTTTTCTTTCAAAGGTCCTTTGCGTTTCATCCCTTTGTCAAGGCCTTCTTCCAAGGAGTTATGCATATACGGCCTCCTAGGAAGCCTTTTGTTCCGGTTTGGGATTTGGACTTGGTTCTGTCCACTCTTCAGGGGCCTCCGTTTGAGCCCATGCTTGAGGCTGCCTTGTCGTCTCTTACTCAGATGGTGGCCTTTTTGGTGGCTATCACTTCTGTGAGGCGTGTTTCTGAGTTGGCAGCTTTCTCCACCCATCCGTGAGTTAAGCTCAGAGTTTATCCCATCACCACATGGGATCTTCTATAAAGGACAGGTAAGACCTGTTTAATGGCCTACTAATGCACCCCTGTTATATATAACCTGGTTTCTGGGCTTTCGGCACTGGCTACCTTACTGTTCACTTGGGCCCCCTATGTCATTTCACACTCCTTCCCATAGCATCTTGCTTTCCTATACATTATCTATGTCCCTCACATGGCATCCTCTGACCCTCTATATTATCTAAGCTATTTGCTACCACCATATGGTCTATAAGCATTCATCTACAACTCCGTGGTCTGCTCTTAGCTTCTAGGTCCATTTACCCTACTCTTAGCAGGCTGAGACCCACACACACCGTCCTGTGTCATGTGGATGTAACATTTCATTAAAGTGTAAAGTAGTAATTGTAAAACAAGACACAATACTCAAAAAGACTCCAAGGCCAGCCAACTAGGTGCCTCTGGGGCTTGCCGATTCAGCATGCCCCACTGTGTGAGCCCCCAGATTGCCCACAAGCCCCCTGACCATTCCCCAGTCCTTGCTGCGATCATGGGCCATCGCCACATGCCTGGCATCCCTGTAGCTGTGCATGCTCCTGCATCAGCCGTTCGTATAGGCCAGGCGTGCGAAAGCACACCTCACAGGGGAGCCAGGATGTGGCCACCAACGCGCCGTTGGAAACAATTGCTTCATGACGTACATTAGTATGCATGGCATTAAGCACTAGGGGTGTCAGAAAAAATCGATTCGCTCAAGTATCGCGATATTTCATTTGACGATACTGAATAATTATTTTCCTCCCTAGTATCGATTCCGCCCCCTGCTACGGTAAAAAGATAATTAAAAAGATCACTCGTCTGGCCCCTCGTTCGATCCAGCCGGCTCTCCTCTTCACCCGGAGACCTCCGATTCCCCAACCCCCCCCCCCCCCCCCCCCCCCCCCCCCGAGGTTCTTCAGTCTTTAGGAGAGAGCCTGACAGGCCCCTTCCCCCGCCTTTACTGATGGGCGCCGCCATTTCTCCCTAAAGTCTGTGGGGGAGGGCAGAAGGGCCCTGGCCCACGGAAGCTATGTGGGCTTGTAGCCAGCAGGGCCGGGGGCCGCCAAAGCTGGCCCCTGCGCCCTGTTCTACAAGCCCTGCATAGCTGGTCCCGGGCTGGTTATGCTTGCCAATTCACACCCCTATTAAGCACTGATTGTACGAGCACATACGGAAGGTGAGTGGAGTGGGGGGATCCCAATTTGGGATGCCCTCGGGGCAAAACTCTGAGCTGCGGAGCTATGCACGTCTGAGCGGCATATTAGCTCAGCGGCTCCGAGCGCGCTGGCGGCCACATGTCGCGCTTCCCTCTAACGGGGAGCGCGGCCTTCTAGAGGGATAGCGGGGATGCGGCCTGCGCATGCTCGGGATTAAGGTAAGTGTAGCCGGCGAACTGGGTTGGCACAATGTTATGCTAAAGCTGCACCACCAAATTCCAAGGTGTCTCTGTGTGGGTGCAGTCCTAACTGTGTAATCTGTGAGACCCCTTTTTGACCTAGACCGCAATGGATAAATTGGGAGCAGCTTACCCTAGGTTGCCCTATAACCTCGAGTGCAGCACATGGGGAGGAAGGGTCGAATGCCTCCTCCATACAGCCCAAGACCCCCCCCCCCATGTACTTGCATGGAATCGAGAGATACGAACAAGTAAGGATTGACTGGACCCTCCTCTTCCGTCTCCTCCACATTCTTTTTTTCTTTATCAACACTCAACCTATGAGACACCAGTATCCGCCTTACTAACCCTAATGGACATAATGATTAAACCCTTTAGCCATTGGTCCAAATCGGGGATACAGAGTTTCCACCCCCTCTTCAAATCTATAGTATAACCGTATGTGGTGTAGGTCCAGATGACCATTAAAATGTTAACCTGTGTCAAAGAGGTGACGAGCTGAGGCTTACCCTCTGTTGAATGTATATTTAAAGCCGTGCAGGTATTGGTACGGCCGCTATAAGACAGGCTGGAGCCCCCTGGAGCCCAGGAATACAGCACCACGATTGGCCGCCCGCCGCACACATGGGTAGGGCTGTTCCGTCCGCCAGAAAGCCCCGCCCACCTGTGCACCAGCTGCCAATTGTGGTGCTGTATTTCCGACAGAGGATTGAGGCGAAGCCATAGTCAGGAGGTTTCTGCTGTGTAAACCAAACGTGTCACTTTGGTGTACACTGCTAACAGACATGTTAGGGTTGATTTAGCACTGTATTTCTTTTACTGGACACCATATTTAGCTCACAAATGTTTAAAAAAAAATTACACAGCTAAATATGGTGCTGAATTGCATGGGGGGGGGGGGGGGGGGGGAGGAACATGAGAAAAACGTATGCGGCGGAGCTAAATTAACCCTATTGTTGCTAGGAAAAACTGTTTTCTTTTATAGTACGGAGTTGCAGACAAATAGAAAAGAATGGTGTCATTTAGGCAAGAAAACGTTTTAAAAAACGCAATTGAAAGTAGAATTACCATTTTAACCCTATAAATGACACAGAGTGGGAGTCAGAAGTTGGGATATTAATATATACAAGTAGGCAGGTATATTGACCCACCTTCTTATTTATATAGGTCATTAAAATGAGGGTGCTGGAGTGTAACCCTGAAATGCAGAGTTTGGTGCTGTCATTTAAAATGTCTGAAGTTCATGAAAATGTGGGAAGGAAAGAAAAGGAACAGAAAAGACCAATAAAAGAAATGATTCCCGAACAAGAACCTGGAAAGGTAACATTAAGATCCTATGGTTGGTTGTCTTTCATGTTTTATTTTTTTGGACTGTCCTCCTGCTGTTACCAAAAAAATATATCGAAGGAGCTCAAAATACTGACATTCCAGTGGATTTCAAAAGTCATTTAGGCCTCCTCCCCACCCGAGCAGCTTGGGGTGTTGCTTCCGGGTCTGTGGTAGAGCGGTTAAAAAGAAAGCCTCCATTTTTGAGATTGTCAATTGGCTGATCTCAAGAATGATGGTCCGCTGGTTTCCCTCTGGGGGTTGCTCCCATCCCAGCATATAAGAATGACTGGGAGCACAAGGCCACTACAGCTGCAGAAACACTGGGGATGTGGCCGCCGATAAAGGTGAGTTTACTGGTTACCCATAGTGGGTCATGCGTGGGGGTCTAAAAGCCGGTGCGACATTTTGTGCCACTTTAATCTCACTCTGCAAGCTAGGTGCCTAGTTGTTGACTCTAAGCCACCTCTCCCTTTCCAAAAGACGAGCAACACCTCCTCCAGTCTATAAGACTCTTAGGTGGGCTGATCTACCTTTTTATGGGCCATCCAAGTTGTGAGACCAAACCACCCTAATTGCATTAACCAGTCACCACACCGATGTGCCCGTGGCGCACCCTCTGCATAACTGGATCAGTGGGTGCGCCCCATGTCATGCCATTCTGAAGGGGTGCCACTGGTGCACACGGAGCTAGAGGAAGGCCGGTGCTGCATTCAGCGTTCACTACATTCAGATTTCGCTGATTGGCTGAGTCGTCCGCATGGGAACCAGGAAGAGGGGAATTATTGGGCCATCTGTGAGGAAACACACAAGAAATGATTTTTCTTGGGTGGCGGTCCTCTAATCCCACTCTGGCAACTATGTACCCAGTTATTGTTGACTCTAACCCCCCCCCCCCATTCATTCTGAAGCCCTGAATTTTAGAGATACTTGGCTTTTGTCCTATGATGCACTTTCCAATGGGCAACCCATGAAACAGCGGTGCTGCATGTCACCTGCTCAGGAAGGTGCAACTGCTGTAATTTGGACACTCAAATAAATGAAGATATATGGGGTGGCCCTAGACCAGGGCCAGGTGTACTTTAAAGTCCTAAAGGTCTACTCTTTAGTCCCCGGCAGCTGAAATGCTGGTAGTGTGAAACTTGCCAACAACAGCTGTCTCATCCCCGGTGACCTGAGTCTTGCGTTGTTCCCGATAGCTTGCCACGCCTGCTCCATTCACTACAACGCAGAGGGCATGAATGGAGCCAGTCATCGCGGCTGAGTGATGTCAGGAAGAAGCGGGGAGCAACGCGACCACAGATCATTGTCCAGGACAGCCTGGATCGCTAGCAGAGCAAAGTTTCATAGAGGGGAGTATGTATGGTTTATTGTTTTTTGCCCGGGCAGTCCCTCTAAATCAAGACAGTAAGCCCACTATGGACATGAACAGTGGGCTAAAAATCTGTTTAGAAATGGGTCCTCTTTCATTCTTCACCATAAAATAATTTTCTTGTATGAAACACACTGCATGATTACTACTATCAGATAATATAGTCTATATAGTAAAGCATGTTTTATACCTTTCTTATTCTACTCTCAGATGGTCAGTGTGAGAATTGTGGACAAGACTGATGCTGCACTGGATGTAGTCATCCTGCCAGAGGAGACCCCGGCGGTGCTTAGCCAAGTTTCACATTATCTGATCACGTGACAAATTGTGAGCTCCTGTTTCACAATCTAAAAGAGGGCGACGTGTTATATGACGTCATGTGTTTAAAGAGTCTTCAAGACAAAGCTGTATCCTTTTTAAGCGAAAAGCCAAAAAACTAAATGGCTCCTGACGAACACAGAATTTGTGTGAAATGCACTTGTACCTCACGTAGTGTCGCTAGAATTCCCGTTGGTAGATCTAATGCAAAGTCCTGCATTTACTTGGGATCTAGATCAACAGTACTCAACTGGCGGACTGCAGGCACCAGATTTCCAGACCCCTTGCCCTGACCGTCCTGCTCTCCATTGCTTGTGTTATCCGTTGCTCAGCGCTGCCCCCTTTACTTCTCTGTAGTGCAGTCTCCTTGCCAGTCCCGCCTCTGAGAGACGTGTGATCGCCTTGGTCCCCCAGCTTTGCAACATAAATTGCTGTACACATGGGAAGAAGTCATTGCAAAGTACACTGTGCACACAACCTACCTTTCTCTGTCTCTCTGCCTCATCCAGCCGTGTCCCCTCAACCCTGATCTATCTCCTTTGTCCTCCCAGTTCTGCCCCACTCAGCCCTGTCCCCCTCAGCTCTGCCCCACTCCAGCCCTGTCCCCTCAGCTCTGTCCCCACTCAGCCCTGTCCCCTCAGCTCTGCCCTAAACAGCCTGGTTTCTCTGCCCCATCCATTCCTGTCCCCTCAGCCCTGATCCACCCAGCTCTGTCCCCTCAGATGTTCCCGTCAAAGCTCTGTCCTTTCAGCTTTGTACATACATCCCTCTTCCCCCAGCTCTACCCATCTATTATTATTATTGAAATCTATTATTACTATTGAAATCCAACAGCTCTGCTGCCATCCCTGTCCCCTCAGCCCTGATCCAGCCCTGTCCCCTCAGCCCTGATCCAGCCCTGTCCCCTCAGCCCTGATCCAGCCCTGTCCCCTCAGCCCTGATCCAGCCCTGTCCCCCTCAGCCCTGATCCAGCCTGTCCCCTCAGCCCTGATCCAGCCCTGTCCCCTCAGCCTGTCCCCTCAGCCCTGATCCAGCCCTGTCCCCTCAGGCCTGATCCAGCCCTGTCCCCTCAGCCCTGATCCAGCCCTGTCCCCTCAGCCCTGATCCAGCCCCTGTCCCCTCAGGCCTGATCCAGCCCTGTCCCCTCAGCCCTGATCCATCCCTGTCCCCTCAGCCCTGATCCAGCCCTGTCCCCTCAGCCCTGATCCAGGCCCTGTCCCTCAGCCCTGATGCAGCCCTGTCCCTCAGCCCTGATGCAGCCCTGTCCCCTCAGCCCTGATGCAGCCCTGTCCCCTCAGCCCTGATGCAGGCCCGCTGTCCCCTCAGCCCTGATGCAGCCCTGTCCCCACAGCCCTGATGCAGCCCTGTCCCCTCAGCCCTGATGCAGCCCTGTCCCCTCAGCCCTGATGCAGCCCTGTCCCCTCAGCCCTGATGCAGCCCTGTCCCCCTCAGCCCTGATGCAGCCCTGTCCCCTCAGCCCTGATGCAGCCCCTGTCCCCTCAGCCCTGATGCAGCCCTGTCCCCTCAAGCCCTGATGCCAGCCCTGTCCCCTCAGCCCTGATGCAGCCTGTCCCCTCAGCCCTGATCCAGCCCTGTCCCCTCAGGCCTGATCCAGCCCTGTCCCCTCAGCCCTGATCCAGCCCTGTCCCCTCAGCCCTGATCCATCCAGCCCTGTCCCCTCAGCCCTGATCCATCCAGCCCTGTCCCCTCAGCCCTGATCCATCCAGCTCTGTCCCCTCAGCCCTGATCCATCCAGCTCTGTCCCCTCAGCCCTGATACATCCAGCCCTGTCCCCCTCAGCCTCTGATCCATCCAGCCCTGTCCCCTCAGCCCTGATCCATCCAGCCCTGTCCCCTCAGCCCTGATCCAGCTCTGTCCCCTCAGCCCCTGATCCATCCAGCCCTGTCCCCCAGCTCTGCCCATCCAGCCCTGTCCCCCCAGCCCTGATCCATCCAGCCCTGTCCCCCAGCCCTGATCCATCCAGCCTGTCCCCTCATCCCTGTCCCCTCAGCCCTGATCCATCCAGCTCTGTCCCCTCAGCCCTGATCCATCCAGCTCTGTCCCCTCAGCCCTGATCCATCCAGCCCTGTCCCCCTCAGCCCTGCATCCATCCAGCCCTGTCCCCTCCGCCCTGATCCATCCAGCCCTGTCCCCTGAGCCCTCGATCCATCCAGCCCTGTCCCCCTGAGCCCTGATCCATCCAGCCCTGTCCCCTGAGCCCTGATCCATCCAGCCCTGTCCCCTGAGCCCTGATCCATCCAGCCCTGTCCCCTGAGCCCTGATCCATCCAGCCCTGTCCCCCTCAGCCCCTGATCCATCCAGCCCTGTCCCCTCAGCCCTGATCCATCCAGCCCTGTCCCCGCAGCCTCCACCAGCCCTGTCCCCTCAGCCCTGATCCATCCAGCCTGTCCCCATCAGCCCTGATCCATCCAGCCCTGTCCCCTCAGCCCCTGTTCCATCCACCCTGTCCCCTCAGCCCTGATCCATCCAGCCCTGTCCCCTCAGCCCTGATCCATCCAAGCCCTGTCCCCTCAGCCCCTGATCCATCCAGCCCTGTCCCCTCAGCCCTGATCCATCCAGCCCTGTCCCCTCAGCCCTGATCCATCCAGCCCTGTCCCCTCAGCCCTGATCCATCCAGCCCTGTCCCCTCAGCCCTGATCCATCCAGCCCTGTCCCCTCAGCCCTGATCCATCCAGCCCTGTCCCCATCCAGCTGATCCATCCAGCCCTGTCCCTCAGCCCTGATCCATCCAGCCCTGTCCCCCTCAGCCCTGATCCATCCAGCCCTGTCCCCTCAGGCCCTGATCCATCAGCCCTGTCCC